>JAGFZM010003107.1:10000-12768 GCA_017657215.1 Limnothrissa miodon
ATTTTCTGGTCCCGTTTGAAATGTGCTATGGATGTCACATATATTGTCCGTGAATTTTAAAGATACACACTGACTTTGAGAGAGCACTAAATTTCGAACTGCAGCAAAAGTTACTTTAGTTTTTGTGTTAGACCAGGTAGCGGACTACAGCGCTTGGCTCATAACATTTACGTCACCATAGTAACATTAGCCTGTTTAACGGTATCAGACATAGCATGGGTGTCAGCTAATGTTAGCTAATGTTTACCTTAGCCACCACTCCCGTAAAGTTTTATCCACTTTCTTCTCATTTTCTTGTCAACTGGAAATCGGTAGAAAGAGCAGCCAGCATTGGCGTTGTGGTAGAAGGGGTGGAGACTTCGGCTCCCTATTGCGATTGCTAGAATCTTTTAGTATGACTGATTACTAGCCTCATGTAAAGTTACAGAATATATACATATATAAAAAATATATCAAAATGACTCTCCCTGTCATTTTCTGTCTACCACTCGCAAAGTATGGGCTGTAATTTGTAGATTTGTATTTCGGATTTATGTTTTCTTTTGTCAGCATAGATGCTCTTGCTTTGAGAAGTAGGTAGGTGCTTACACAATGATAACATTCTCAATTATATATATTTTAAAGGTGGATTTAATACAGGGCTTACGGGCTTGACCTCAGTGTGAGTTTATAAGGGAGTGTGTTGGGTCTTGTCTTGGTCTTGTTGTTGTTTTCAAGAGCTACTCTGTGTCTTGTTAGCACATCTTGTTGTGCCCTTAGTGTCCACCCCGTCTGATGTGGTTTTCGCGGCAGAACAAAGTTTGAAACGTTTCTGTCCAAACACTAGACTCACTCTGAAAACTTGCACCTGTAGTGTGATCACCGATGAGTCGCCTGAGGTAGGCAAGACAAAAAATGAACTGGTGCTATGGGAATTGGTGCTCAGCTTTTATTCTCTCAGCAATAATACCCCTGTTATGTGGCAATACAGAGATATCTGTAAAAAGCTGGAAACAGAAGTGCATGTATTCAGAATCACAGAAATGTGTATATGCTTGAGTACTGGTCAAAGCTTTGATAAAAATCCTTATCTTCAAGTCCCACCAAACACTCCAGAGAGCCTTACTGAATATTACATATCAGCATTCAACAGTAGGCCAAGCCTTAGAGAAAACAAACTGAAAACTCCTGTCATGTTTTTCACTACAGAGAAGATAAAGGGACGAGAGAGTGAGAGAGAGAGTGAGAGAGAGAGAGAGAGAGAGTGAGAGAGAGTGAGAGAGAGAGAGAGAGAGAGAGAGAGAGCACGAGCAAGAGAGAGAGCACTCTCTGAGACTGAGTGGATTATGCAGAAAGAGAGAGAGGGAGAAAGATAGAGGGAGTGGGAGAGAGAGAGAAAGAGGGAGAAAGAAAGAGGGAGGGAGAGGGAGAGCATTCTCAGTCTCTGAGTGGATTATGCAGGGAGAGAGAGAAAGAAAGAGAGAAAGTGGGAAAGAACTGAAACTCAGTATTAGTGCTCTACATCAAATGAAAGAAAGAAAGAGAAGAAAACAAAAAAGAAAAAGCAACCATCCTGTCATCTTTTAATCCTCTCCTCTCATTTAAATAGCGCTCGTCAGCCACCAACCGCTGTTGCCCGCTCTAGCACGCTGGCTCACTCCGCAGTAAGATGCGACAGTACCAACCCCACCAACCCCCCCACCCAACCCATCGCCCCCCCACCCCACTCCGTCGTCAACCAGACACGGCGCCCGCCGCCGCTGACACTGGGCTCATATCTGAGTTATCTCTCCCAGCATTACAAGGCCCTTTGTGCCCATGCAGAGAGGCAGGGGGGGTCTTAAGGAAACGTTTTATCTCCCAGTCAGCCCAAAAAGGGGAGGAAAAACATGATGCGGTTGGGGTGGAGGGATGGATGGAGGGATGGATGGAGGGATGGAGGGGTGGAAGGATGGAGGCGAGAGCTAGTGCGGAGTGAAGGGGGCGGGGATGTGGAAAAGCTGACATCACAGGAGACCGCCGGGTGTTGTGACGATTGTGAGATGGAGAGATATCACCTTAATTAAAATGCAGTCAAGTCGAACCGTGCCTGTGGTAATGCCAGGAATGTGCACACACACACACACACACACACACAGAGGCATGCACACACTCAAGCAATCACTCACACACAAACACACACTCAAACACTCAATCACACACATACACACAAACACACACACACAATTAAATTAATGCCCATACGCATACGGCCATAACCACAAAAGCTCCAGCAAAGCCACAGATCAAAACAACTCACCATCCAAGCGGAACACACTTTGGGCCCTAGCCTCCACCTCATCCAAAGGAGTCCAACGGTAGTCCTTCAGATCTCAACAACAGAGCAAATATGCCCAAATGATCTTAAATGAACCTAAATCAAGACCACATAACAGCATGCTACGCTGCCCGCACACACACACACCTAATCAGAGCAAACAACAGCCCTATATTACAGTTTTTTCTGAGGTTTGGTCAACCCAGGGATGGATATTTTCCCCTATGCTTAGCGAGAGAAGACATTGCTTATGATGTTGATTAGATCCTGCGGCCAGGCCCAACAGACAACAGGATCCATAAACCCACTTGTGCACAGCTGTGTTTTTCTGTGTTTACAGTAGTGTATTGTTTGTTTTATTTTTGTTTATTTTTGCTTTAACTGAATTTACTACACTGTAAAATACACTACTGTAATATAATGTTTTTGATCTGAAAATTTTATTTTTTGGTGAAAAATCTGTGGAATTGAA
>JAGFZM010003111.1:0-2500 GCA_017657215.1 Limnothrissa miodon
TGGCCACGGTGGCGCATTCTACACCGTTCGTTCGCCGTGTAATGACTCATTTTAGCATCCTAAACAGTATGAAACGGATTAATTAAATGAAAAATGTTGCATAGTGGGCCTTTAAATCCTTTTTAGGCTATTTCACAACAAAAACATTTCTAATTATCTTTTGCTCTGGAGTCAGTCCTTCCTGGATTTGTCTCATGTTTCATGAATGTTATGAATATCTAAAAGTCCACTTTAAATGTAACTATACTATACAGGTTATACGTCATATCGTCATAAGAGGAATACATTTTCTGGACACATTGCCATTTGAGCGATAGCAAAAGATGATCATAAGCTGCAGAGGTTGCATACATTTTATGGTCATTTGCTAATGATCTGTCTCTTTGCCCATTGACTCTGATGTGATATGAACATGTACTGTATACTATACAAGTTATACGTCATAAGAAGAATCTGGACACATGGCAAGAGAGCAAAAAAGGATCATAACCTGCTTTTGTATGCTCATGGTCTGTCTCTGGCCATGGACCGATGTGATGTGATCAGGTTTAAAACACAAATGAGCACAGATGCTTTGAGACTGTTAGATTGGAGCATAGCATAATTCAGCAAAGGACACTGATTTTTATACAGTCGTGTGTTTTTAGTGGTTTGTGTTTATACAGCATGTAGGTCACGTGAAACGGTTGTGATGCACTGTGCCACGGCCTGTGGTGTAAATGTAGCATTGTCTGTATTTTTATTTATTATTTATTTTCCTTTTTCCATGCAAGCATCCAACACTGAAGTGCAAGACACTATTCCCGTCAGGGAACAATAAAGTAATCCTTTATCTTATCTGTACCTAGATCTTATCAAGACAACCAAGTACCAAAAAGATTGGCTTAACCATTTCCAGCTTTGACCAAGACAACAATGCAACAACCATTGGAACCACCCCACTGCTACTGACCATATTCACACACACACACACACACACACACTCACAAACATGCACGCACACGCACACACACACTCATTCAAAATACAAAACTTGTCTTTATTTGGCTTTTTATAGGTTGTCCTTGTAAAATGTGTTTTTTTGTGTGTGTGTGTGTGTTGTCTTCATTCAAGATTATGGAATGGTGGCACTGCTCTTCCAAAAAGCCAATTCAACCCAATTCAGATCCACCACTTCAGGTCAGTTGATCTGCTTGAACTAAACACTCCACACAGCTACTCAAGACTACAACTAACACAAGACTACAACTGTTTAACAGCCTTCACTTCTTTCTCAGTTGATCATTGATGTTAAGTGCTCAATGTTAAGTCTATGGGGACTTTGATTAAGGCTCAGTAAGTTGACTACAGCTGGGCTATCGTCCTGGCAATAGATTAGCATTGCTTATTAGCTTTCTTGTGTTTCTTAATTGATTGAGCATTGTTACATCACCAGCAATGTTAAAGGCCCACAATGCAACATTCTTCATTTAATTAATCCGTTTCATACTTTAGGATGCTAAAATGAGTTATGACACGGTGAACGAACGGTGTAGAATGCGCCACCGTGGCCTACAGCGGTAGATACAGAACTTGCAATGTTCAGCAGCGCAGACCGCCTCCAATAGAATGCAGTGCAATACAATGCAATACAGCGGTCTTTAGAGGGAGCTTGTGAGAGAAAAAAACAGAACGTTGCTTAGCCCTTCTTTAAGTCTATGGGGAGAAAATCTGCTAGCTTCTGCCTCCTCATCTCTGGATGCTGATGAGCAAGTGTTCAGCATGTCTACGTTGACCATGCCTTCTACTAGCCTGCACATAGACTGACTGACTGTTATCTTCATTTGTGTCCATCTTTGTGCCTGTCTAATTTTAGACAATGCGTTACAGTAGTGTATCATATTATTTGTGTACATCGCTTTTGAATAAAAGCATCTGCTAAGACACAATAAGAAAAAAACAAACATCTAAACTAATCTAAAACTGCTAGAAGTGATGTGTGAACAGTATGATCTTTATGACATGATAAACCAGTTTTCAATCTGTTTATGGGTTTTCTCTCGATGACCCTGTAGAGTGCATTAAGGAAATGGAAAATACGACTGTGGGGAAGGAAGACGTTTAGAATCCCAAACATTGGAGGTCATTCACACTTCATATTTTGAAAGGGGAAGGGAAATGGATGATTAATTAACCTCACATAAAAATCAACTCACTCCTTTGAAGGTTTTCATTTGTGTGGAAGTAGCACTTCAGCAACTTTTCAGTCATCGAGGTTTGGCTAAGGCAGTACACAAGAAACAGCCAGGTACTTCTGTTACTGTACTATACTATATTTTTAAGAAAGTAAAGAATGGTTAAGTAATAAGCTTTTAACAAGAAATATTTTACATATATGGAGAGCATACATGTATACATATATGGAGAGTTTTGTTCTTGTGAAATTACTTTGTGTGTGTGTGCAAAAAAAATAGGCCTCACTAACAGAAGTATTTGAAATATTTGTCCACTAGGAATTTGT
>JAGFZM010003111.1:7500-24350 GCA_017657215.1 Limnothrissa miodon
GCATGTGGATCCAGAGGAAGCAGTAAAGATACACATAGATGTCAAGGCCAAACACTCTCTCGCCATACATTGGGGAACTTTTGCCTTATCTTATGAGGTAGGACTACACACACACACACACACACACACACACACACACACACAGACACACTCTCTCTCTCTCTCTCTTTCTTTCTCTCACACACACTTAAGAAATTGCTTTAAGAGTAGCCTCAGTATCTCTACAGTACAGAGTCTGCATCTTTCATCAATGTCTTCTTGTCACAAAATGTTTGCTTTTCCCATTAATTCCTGCAAACTTTCAGTTGTTAACTTGTTGCCAGGATGCGCTGAAGGTGACTGATAATAAAAGACCTGGCAGGCCACATTAGGTCAGTGGGCTAAAGCTTAACATCGCAAAGCAAAACATCTTGGTTTCACATCATGTCTCTGACTTAGATTAGATTGACTTCCATTGTTTTCAGACGTTTTCTCGCAGCTGCCAGAATGGCGGACGCGTTGTCATGTCATGGGGGCAGCTGTTTGACTGACTTTGTTATTTATTTGGTTGTTTGTTTGTTTGATGGATGTTTATTTGTTGTTGGTCAGTACTACCTGGAGCCTCCAGAGAAGCTGAAGGAGGCCATGGAGCAGCAAGGTCGTGACCCCGCTGAGTTCTTCACCCTTAACCATGGAGAGTCCTGTCTCCTTAACAACGGCGCTGGAACCAAATTATAACTGGTGATGCAATGCTAGAATGAGGAACCTATAAGATTTCCTAGTATTCTTAGGGCTTTTCTTTTGAACAAATTTGACAAAAAGAGCCAACAGCTCAATGGTGAATATTTGTATGCAGACTGAAAGAGGACCGTTTGAAAAGGTTGCAAGAAAACAGTGTTTCCATTTCCATTTTATCTGCTGGATAAATATTGTTTTTTCTCAAGCTCCCCAATACCAAACACTCAATACTCTACTCTATATAGATCAAGTAGTCACATTTTTCACAAGTCATGAGTTGCTTAAAATCATCTATAATTGCCATAGTCTACCTGAGTGAACCTGATAATGTTAAAGGCATATGTCATGTTTGCTGTAAATAAAACAATGCAGTGACACTGTAGAGTTTCTCTTTAAATAGTCACAACAGCACCTGGCCCAGAGACTGTGCGTGAAACTGAGTGATTTGAAAGAAATAGATGCATTTGCAAATTTGCTTAGCGACACATAATACTATATTATGACTTGCTGTGATATTTTCCACCCGAGCACTAAATGATGTAGTAAGTTCCCTGAAATAGAATTTTTCACCTCACATTACATTCTAGAATTTAAATTGAATCAGTCACTGTCAGAAATCAATTTTCTGGCGACCCTCTAATTCATTTTGAAAATAGCCTATGTGTGGCTCATTAATATGTATTTAATTTGTTCTTAGTATCTTATTCTATTCAATAGAATTAATGAAAACTTCTGATCATTTTATGAAACTTTTTTTTAAATTAAACTGAACTGTTCTTGGGCACAACATTAAAGTGCCTATAGAATGTCAAACCACATTTACCTTGTTATTGTTGAATTTAGGTAGCTTACCGTATCCAATAGACCATTTTTGTTCTAAGCCTTTTATGAGCCTGTAAACAACGCGCTAGCAGTGCTCCTGGGTCACTTTCAGCCACACAAATTTGCATACGCTATTATTGAGGTTCAAAGAACAATTTATTTATTACATAAAAACCAACCCTGTTTTTCATGACAATGTATTTATTTGTATTTATTGTGTCTAACAATGCATTTTTTTATAAACAAACACAACTGAGAGTCTCAAAGCAAAAAAACATGTCAGGTTCTCCAACAGCAGTGGTAGAAACAAAAGTAAAGCCAGGAGACCCAGGGCTGCCCACCAGCAGTGAAGAGAAGAGTCCCTGCCTGTGTCTCAGATCGCACACTTTAACACTTCAAGCACTATGTTTTAGTGCATAGTACATTCACTCTGACAACCACGTGGAAATTTAGTGCACTGAAAGTGCCCGGATAGTACACTGATAACGGATAAATAGTGCAGTGTGAACACTACTCGCACTAAACAACCTCCATCTTGGAGAACGTAGTGGAAAGGTTGGGGCCGTTGACCGGTGTTTCAAGTTTGATTAATGGCAACTGACTCTGAGACGATTTTGGGTGTTGCAGGAACTGCATTCAACCTAAGCCTGTGTTTTTCAACCACTGTGCCGCAGAACACTAGTGTGCCATGGGAAATTGTCCAATTTCACCAAATTGGTCTAAAAATATTTTTCATTTATTTTTAACTTCTACGGTTATGAAATACTTATTTGTGTTTCTTTGAGTGCTATTTAAGATACTTAAACCCACTATGTGTAAGTTTTATTTTTTTCGTATGAGAATTTCTCCCATCTATTGGCGAAGTGGTATACTGCACACGTTTGAATAAAATGTATTAGCCCTCCCCACGGTCCTCATTTTGAAAATGGCGGCGCAAAATGGATACCGGTATTCTCATTTGGTACCCAACCACATCTACATATAAATGGAAATGACCAAGTTTACGGGAACACTACAATTTATTCATGGAGGTAATTACCATCATTTTACATTATATTTTTAAAAGAAAAAATATATTTTTAATAAAAGACGAAGATAAATAGAAGATAAATCCTACACATAGTGGCTTTAAGTCACTTGGTGAGAATGACTTTATACTTCGTCAATATTACAGAGTTTCATTTTTTAATTACCTGCTGGTGGTGTGCCTCATGATTTTTTTCAATGAAAAAGTGTGTTTGCCTTGGCTCAAAAAAGGTTGAAAAACACTGACCTAGGTAATAAAATATTTCTTTTACTTATGTTACTCCTGTTTTACTCATGTTTACTCATAAACACGAACCCTGCTGGTCATCTATGATATGGCACATCGCTTGAATACCCTTGTAGTGTTGTTATTAATACGTCTGTATCTCCAGTAGTAGACGACTGAAGCTATTCCAAGCAGCAGCACCAGCAGCAACATGGTGATAATCAATATAAATACGGTTCCTGGTCCTGATCCCTGTCCTTCGCCAGCTTCTGCTTATGACAAAATAAGAATTTACAAATAAAACAGAATTGACATAATAATGACAATGCATGACACTTAGGCCAATAGTGTAACATCCATAGTTATGTAGATTAGTCAACAAAAATAACAGCGATTAACCTACTTTGAATGATTAGTCTGATGGTTCTAACGAACAGTTCAGTTTGGTGATCTTCTATCTCACAGGTGTAGTATCCCTGATCCTGTTCAGTCAGATCAGTCAAAAGCAGGGACAGATCTCCTTGAAAATCCCCACCGAAGATCTCTATTCTGTCACTCCACTCTTCTTCCTCCGGTCCAATCAGGTTGTAATACCCTGTGGCGTTGCTAAAGCCCCACTGAAACTCGTGAGGTGTGAGCTCCAGGTCAGTGCAGGAGCAGTGCAGGAGAACAGACTCTCCTGGGGATCTAATGAGGGTCTCATTTTCAGGCTCAAATATTATACAACCTACAGCGACAGATCATACACAAAATACATGTGGTGCAGTGTTAGACAGAATACATAAGCTGGTCAAAAAAATACACTTAACACGGGAACACTTAAACAACACAATGTCACTCCCAAGTCAATCACACTTATGTTAAAATCAAACTGTCCACTTGAGAAGCAACACTGATTGACAAATCAAATCAATTGATTTAGTTGTCAGCACATTCAAATATGTAAAGAACAAAGTATTGAATAAGAATATTTCTTTCATTCAGATCTAGAATGTGTATTTTAGTGTTCCCTTTATTTTTTTGAGCAGTGTATATATATATACAGCATATGTATATAGAAAGTATATATGGTGCAGTATTGAGACAGTATATATGTACTGTATATAGACAGTGTATGTATATGTATTCGTATAATGTGTACAGTATGTTTAGGGACATGGTCCGCAATTACAGGAAGAGATGCAATGTGATTCATTACAACTCACACACACACACTCACACACACACACAGAACTAGACAAATGAATAGTCTCAGTATGATGTATAAACACTCACCAAAAGTAACATGTAGAGCAGCATTACACACCCAGACGTAGAGCTTCATCCCGAGGACTTTGGTCATTGGCTACAGAGGACAGACACGGGCAACACAGCCTTGCCCTTTTCTCGTCATGAGTGGTCAAACCTTTGGGTCTGTGTAACTGGCGACCATTCACATTCAATTCATTGATTTCTGCTATGTAATTGTATGTATGATCACGAAGAGCTATTCTGCGATCATCGAACCTTTGCGATGGTAAAGAAATGTAGGCTATAAGCAAACATCTTGAATACTGACTCCGCTTGAACCCTCTCTGCTATAAGGGTATAGCCCACTTCTATATATGTGGCATGTGTCATATGATTCCTGACTCAACTGGTCTTAAGCAACTTCCTCCTCAACTTAGCAAGTTAATGCTGATGAGTTGATAGCAGGAGCTGACAAATATGATGAATTTTTTCCTATTTTGTGTTTTTTTTCCCCCCTTTTGTTCAATGTGTAAGTAAGTTAGTAAGTGATTCTTTATTTGTCCTAGAAGGGCAATCGTTTTGCAGTGGTAGCACTCATACAAACACACATACCCATGTTTCCAGAAAACATTTCAATACACATAAATTAATACATTTTAATATTAGTTATATATAGTTAGATATATATAGTTTATTGGTGGAGGTTATCTCTGTTTCATTGGAGGAATTTAGCATCTTAACAGCAGAAGTTAGTAAGAAGTGTGGTCACACCCTTTCCTCTGTAATGTCCCCTACTCCTGTCATTGTCTGCATCTGTGACTCATTATCTGATGCACTCCCAGGGTGGTTATTGGTTCATTAAGTCGGGTATTTCTACAGGTTCTTTTCAGCCACTCTTTGTCGGACCGTCTGTGTAATCAATATTATCCGCCTGCTAAAGACTTCGGTTTACCTGTTGCCTGCGAGTGGCTTCTCAAATAAAGGGAACTTTGCGTTTATCCGGTTGTGCATTTGAGTCTTTTCGTAAACCCTGACAAAAACAATGTAATGAAAGGTTTTCTGTAGACCAGTAGATACGACACAAACAAATCATACCCTGGAAAAAAAATCACTTAAACACATGGTCAACTTTACAAGATATTTTGTCAAAAAAGAAATATAGAATAAAATAATTAGCAGTGCAAGACTCCTTGTGCAAGAGTAGGCTTCAATATACAGTAGTATGGACTTGATCCACAGTGAATCAGACTGCATTTATCAGACTCGGGAGACTAACAGATGTGCCAATAAGACTCAATTTTTTACTCCACTAAAGATGGAGTTAGTTTTATTGCAATTAAGCAACACAAATTTACAATAAACCCGAAACAAGTAATAAAGTAAAATTGTATAATGAATAACAATATATTCAAAGAAAATTACTATCTACAGACAATATATCTGCTAAATAGATGCAAAAAGAAAGAAAAGACAAAAAAATAGAGAATGAGACTATGATTACTTTTGACTTTGCAAGGCTTGCGATCACAAATGGTTGCACCTTACATCATGTTTCTTTGAGTAGGCTACAAACATCTATATCCCAATAGGTTTGACATTTTGTTACATTCAAGACAACATATCAAATACTTATTGCACACACTAGCTTATGATGAATCGTAAACTATGAAGAATCATACTTTTAAATAGCAAAAAGCATTTCAGATATTTGGCTATTGTATTGATTTGGGTCTCATGCTGTAACTAACCTCCCACTGTCTGTTTTCTCCGTGTCCTTGCTGTGGATACAATGCATTAGAATAGTTAGAACCACAAATTACTATCATTATTATTATTGTTGTTTTTGTTGTTATTTCTTGCTTGTGTCTAAACAGATAGACAGACAACATCCATAATTTCACTACATTTTAAAAACCTTTTTAAAAAGTATGTGACAATAAATTCCTTGAATCCTTGAATAATTTTTAATGTCTCATGTCCTACAGAAAATATCATAATAATGCTTTTAAGATTCTCTTTTATAAGTTATTTAACAGTAATTAATTCTAAACCATGGGTTTGTGTGAGTGTGTGTGTGTTTATCTGTTTACCTCTATATGAGGAGCAAATGATTGATGCATTCTATATCATGTATGTGTGTGTGTGTGTTTGTCTGTTTACCTCTATATGAAGAGCAGATGACTACAGCAGATGCCCCCATCACAAACAGCAGGGCAACAGCCCAACGGATAAATACAGAGAAATGCATTCTGGGAAGTCCTTTGACGCTGGGACGTTCTATAGGAAGTGAACATTTTCAACTTCTTCACAAATGATCACAAGAGGTACAGTTAAGCAAAACTAACGTCAGAGACAAAATGTCACCTTTAATAATTAGTGTGATGATTCTCTTCGAGTGACTAGCACCACTTATGGTATTGCAAGTGTAGCGCCCCCTATCTTCCTCCGTCAGATTAGACAGAAGCAGGGATGCGTTTCCTGCTGCAAAGGTCTGGACTCTGCTGTTATACCTTCTCTTTTCGTCATTGTTCAGTTCTCCAGTCAAGATATAAAACTCTTTCTCTCTGTTGAAACTCCACCATGTAAAATCAGCTTTGATTTGTAGGTTGGTACAGGAGCAGAACAGGAGAACACACTCTCCTGGCGATCTGATCATTGTCTCGTTTTCCGGCTCAGCTATTATACAACCTGCAGAAACACAACCGGTCGGTACATTGCAAAAAAATACACATTTTCAACTTCAACAAGTTAGTATCCGGGCTGCCTAACTGTTTTTAGTTGACCAAATTAATTTTCTCAAATTTGGTCAACTAAAATAGTTAGGCACCCCGGACATTGACTTGTTGAAGTTGAAAGTGTGTATGTGTATGTGTGTATGGAAGTGTGTGTGTTTTTTACAGTGTTAGCCTAGGGTTAGTATGTGCCTAGCTAACCCTAGTATGTTAGGTTCTACATAAATTGACCACTGGAGTAGCCCACAATTACTACCTGATAGTTGACTGAACAATGCATTGCCTAAAAAGCATATGGACACTTAATCCAGTTTTTCTTGTTAATGGATTTCAAATTCACATGTAAATCAGACTGAGGGTAGGTATGTTAGCATTGCAGTAACTCACCAACAGTAACACGCAGAGCACATGTAAAGAAAACCCAGCAAGAGCTTCATCCTGAGAGGACTGTGTGTGTTACTGTAGATGTAATTATACACACTTCACCTTTTTTAAACCACAGGATTTCCTCGTCACATGTACACGGTAAAAAAAAATACACACTTTCAACTAACAAAAGTTAGTGTCAGGGCTGCTGAACTATTTTCAGTTGACCAAACTTGAGATAATGGACTCATTAGGCAACCCAGACACTGCAACTTTTGGTAGTTGAGAGTGTGTATTTTGTTTACAGTGCAGTCACACTACTGAGTCTGTCTTGATGTTGATTTGTTGTTCACATTCATTTAATTGATACCTGATTGATGGCAGACAGATATAAACTTTAAATACTTTTTTGCAACTGTAAAGGAAAACTCTCTGCTCTCGTCTTAGCTTGTGTAAGGTGTCGAAACTTCCTCTTCTTTGTGGACGTCAGGGCTAGATATTGAGTGAGTGAAATCGCTCAATTTCCTCTTTTTAACATATTGCATGAATATGCTAGGTAATTTAGCATTGAAAAAAATACACTTTACCTGATGGGTTTTGGTTTTATCCTGTGATCTCTCACCCTTTTCCTAACAAAGTGAGGTCCAAAGTTGCGGCAACCCCTGTTGCTTATATCGAGGGTTAGGATCACAAGGGGCGTAAGTGATATCTTGGGCGAAAATGAGTTTCATTCATCATTTTAAAGGTCTTGAGGAGCTCTATCAAATGGTGAAAAATATGGTCCCAATTACATATAATTTAGAGGCTAAAAACAAAAAGGCATAAGTAAAAATCCTCACCTGCAATGAAAAGTTCAAATCAACTTTATTTGTATAGCCCATTTTACAAAAGGGATGTCTCAAAGTTTGTTTCAGCTCTACTGTAAAATTCTGAAACTATCAGTTACGCCTAGTGGAACTGAGGTCATTTTGCGCAGTCCAGCCCCAGGCTTGAACCTGAGACCTCACAACTCACCACGTATCGGAAGTTGAACGCCCTAACCAGTCAACCGAAAAGCCCAGGCTCCCAGTGAACTGATGCTCTTTGAAGTGTCGGGAGAAAAGTGTTACTAACATTCTACACGCACAGCTAGGCTAGCTGGCATCCATTACACTAGCCTGGCTTCCTTGACTATAAGCTCATAGGAGCTTAGTCTGGCCAGCCTACCATACTACCCGCCTTCTGAGAGGACTTAACCTGCCTAAACCAGCAAACCTGCTTGTGATATTGAATGTGCCATCACTGGAAGCATGGGTGGGCCGAGGCTAAGTTACGCCTCTTGTGCTCCAAACCCTCGATATGCTTGTGAATCCCTGTGAGACAGTGTATTGGATTCTGGATAGATTTGCACATTGAATTCTCACTCAAACTCATTTGAAGTAGCCTCACAAGCCAGACTAAAATATGAATTGATTATTAAATATTAATTGTAATTGTAATTATTGTAATGATTGTAATTGTAATTAATTAATTGTAATTGTAAATATTAATTATACTCTTAAAATCTAATACTGTGCAACCCACACTGAGGGCCTGCTGCTTTCCTTTCATACACTGTAAAACATCACAACTTCAAAATCACAACTTCAAAATACTTTAAAATCAAGACAACTTGATGCACAGAATTTTTTAATTTACACAACACAAAAACTAACATTGATTGATGTTGAGTAGGTAGAAAGGTTAGTTTTTTGTGTTTACAGTGGATATTCCTTAAGGCTCCCAAGGTGCTGAACTACTGGATTTTATTGTGCTTGATATTCATTCACTGAATCCATCCACATTACCGTGTTATTGTTATTTTATTTAGTTTGTTTGAAGAATGTGTGTAAGTGTATCTGTTTAAGAGAGAGAGGGTATGTGTGTGTAAGTGTGAGAAGTAAACAGCTGTACAGTATGTGTGCATGTGAGTGTGTGTGTGTGTGTGTGTGTTTCTCTGTATCTGTTTCCCCTGGAGAACAGACTCCCCTGGGGATACTATACTTTAGAATTAAGCAGGTGTAGGTCAAACAGAATCCTTACAAAGTAATTACGTGTGAGTGTTTCTGTTTCTGTGTAGGTAGGTAGACTATCCTCACAGAATCCTTACAAAATAATTATTCATGCTTAATCAGCACTGGCCAATCTGATTTAGTGTAAAATCAATTAGCAATTAATTAAAATAAAAATAAAAAAACATTATCAAATAATTAACACCCAGGAAAAAAACAACATCAGTTAATATTGTTTAGGAAATTAATACCTGACATCTTTACGTCCAGAAAAAAATGATTTGGACAGAAAAACATCATAAAACACAAATTAGACTAAACTTGCAATGTCTCCTTTGTTTCTGGTTGACTCTCTTCTTTTGCTTTCTGATTCCTTCTCCTGTCTGTGGAAATTACATTTACATTTACATTTATGCATTTAGCAGACGCTTTTATCCAAAGCGACTTACAAAACGAGGATAACAATCAAGCTACATAGCAGAAACCTTAAGGAGCATAGTGCTAGGGGATAGTGCTTCAGTTCATTTTCAAATAGCAGAAAGGTTCTCACACTATGGCATTAGCAACATCCTGCAGCTCAATTTGAGAATCTCAGTTCTCAATTATATATATCAATATATAATTATTGTAAGTAAGCTGTGTGTGGTTATAAAAATACAATACTAAAATGTGCATTACAACATTGTAACATATGTGCATGTGTATGTGTGTAGTATTGTGTGAGGCTACCTCTAAGTGAAGAACAGATGAGTGCAGTTGCTCCCACTGTCAGAAACAGCAGGAGAAATGCCAAACGGATGAAAAATTGCGTCCTGTGAAGTGCTGTGTTATTGGGGTGGTCTGTGAAAATGGACAAACACAACTTTAACACAATTACATGTGGCATATTGAGGGAAACAACAATAACTGTGATGAGTGTCTAACAGTAAACAGTGGTTATGCCACCACAAGTGTATTCCCTCTTAACCTTGTGAAACGGTTTTCTCTTTAAATCTCTTTGATCTCAATTTAATCTTAAAGCTTTTAATCCTAAGGACTGCATCAATATTCCATCATGCTACATGCAAACATGCAACAACATGCATTCCAACAATGGGCATAACATGCAACAACGTGCATTTCAACAATGGCATACAATGCAACATGCAAGAATATGCATTTCAATGACATACCATGCAACAATATGCATTTCAATAATGCCATACCATGCAAACTGCAATAACATGCATTTCAACAATGGGCATAACATGCAACAACATGCATTTCAACAACGGCATACCATGCAACATGCAACAATATGCATTTCAATAATGGCATACCATGCAACATGCAACAATATGCATTTCAACAATGGCATACCATGCAACCTACAATAACATGCATTTCAGCAATGGCATATCATGAAACCTGCAACAACACATATTTGAACGATTGCATATACCATTGAAAAGTGATACAGACTGCAGCAGGATCTGTGACCTACTCAGGTCTATGTCTCCATGGGGAGTTGGGTTGTGGTTTAGCCAGTTGTAATTTTCCGATGGTACCTCATCAACCCCTCTCATGTGGTTTTTATCTGAATAAAAGGAGAAAATTATGATTTTAAAGTATCTTGTAAAAGCTCACTGTGTGTTGCAAATGGAACCTCCATAAATACATCATCCATGTAGATTACTGTACACCACTAGCCTGGGGCAATACATTTGATTTCACGATCAAAGTCAGTCCGGCCAAGCTGCCGTTGTAGAGCATTTCTGTTTCCCAAAAAGTGGGAACCAATGAGAAATGAGCTTACACATACGTCATCGGAATGAGAGGTCTGATTGGTTGTAGATTCGTGAAGTATACAGAGGCATCTGATAGACGCAGGTTAAGCCCGCCTCCCAGAAGGTGGGTAGTACGGTAGTATGGTAGCTTGGCCAGACTAAGCTCCCATGAGCTTTATAGTCACGGAAGCCAGTCTAGTAAAGCACAGCATGCTATGATAATTGTACTAAACCCAACATTAATTGTTACATTTAAATGATTACTTTCGATGGTGAGTGTGATGACTCTGAATGTCCCACCACTGTTGCTTTCAACCTGACACTCATAGTCTCCCTGGTCTTCTTCAGTCAGATTGGAGAGAAGCAGGGATGTGTTTCCAGGGACAGTGGCACTGAATATTCTGACTCTGACATGTTTCTTTGTGTTTTTGAACAAATCGCTACAAGTCAATTCATAAGAACTTCGGTTCTTGTAAAAAATCCACCGACAATCTTCAAGTTTGATCTGCCGGTCAGTACAGGAGCAGTGCAGGAGAACAGACTCCCCTGGGGATCTGATGATGGTCTCAAATTTAGGCTCATAAACAATGCAGCCTGCAGAAAAACAGCACATAACATAAACAAATATAATGGTTTAGCACACATAATAACAGTTTTGCTCTTTAAAACACACACACACACACACACACACACACATATACCAACCACATATACATGCACACGCACACACACACACACACTGAGTATAACTTATGTAATACGCTCCTATGTATATACCCCACCTAACCTTCTACTAATTATGAAATACAATTTTGACTGTAATGACTTACAAACAGCCAATCATTTTAACTCTAAAGACTACAATAGATTCTACAGCCCCTAACTCTATTTGCTACCACACTAGACGAATAACCCCCCAAGCCACAAGCGACTTCATAGATAAAATTCCTTCTCTTCTTGAACCCTTAATGACACAATACACATTAGAAGGCCCTCCTCCCAGCCCTACTCAAGTTGATCAATTAACTGATAATGTTATAGATGCACTTTACACTACATTAAATTCCATTGCGCCACTTAAAAAGAAAATTAAAAAACAAGACAAAATTGCCCCATGGTATACAGCACAGACACGCTCAATGAAGCAAGCTGCACGTAAACTTGAGAGAAAATGGTATGCCACCAAACTTGAAGTGTTCCATTTTGCATGGAAAGACAGCCTAAAAGACTATAAGAAAGCACTTAATAATGCAAAAACAGAATACTACTCCTCACTTATAAATGATAATAAAAACAATCCCAAATTCCTCTTTAACACAATATCGCGCTTAACTAAAAGTAGGAATGAAGTGACACACTCCATTCCAATAACATTAGACAGCAATGATTTCATGATTTTTTTAATGATAAAATTGAATCTATTAGAGGTAAAATAAATAACACCATTCAAACCTCAAATTCAGCCGGTTCCCCTATAATGGAAACAGCAAGTCCTAGCCGACCTATAGCATACCTGGACTCGTTTACACCTGCCAGTATATCTGAAATTATCAAGCTGATCTCATCAAGTAAGGCCTCTACTTGTCTACTGGATCCAATTCCTACAGATCTCCATAAGGCTATTCTCCCTAACCTAGCTGAGCCGATACTTAATATTATAAATCACTCTCTTGCAGCAGGACATGTTCCCAAACTTTCAAGACATCTGTCATTAAGCCTTTAATCAAAAAGCCCAACCTTGACCCTGATGTCCTGGCTAACTATCGACCTATATTCAACCTCCCATTTATATCAAAGATTCTTGAAAAAATAGTGTCTAAGCAAATTCGTACCTTCTTGGACGCAAATAACATTCAGGAAACCTATCAATCTGGCTTTAGAGCATACCATAGCACAGAATCAGCCCTAGTAAAGGTCTACAATGATCTCCTTATCTCATCTGAAAATGGATGCATTTCATTATTAATCCTGCTGGATCTAAGTGCTGCTTTCGACACTATTGATCACAGCATCCTACTACATAGACTTGAGCATATGATTGGCATCAAAGATTCTGCATTAGCCTGGCTCAGGTCATACCTTACTGGACGTTACCAGTTTGTACATGCACATAATGAAGCATAATGCCACACTGAAGTCAAGTATGGTGTGCCCCAAGGATCAGTACTGGGACCTCTGCTATTCTCCCTTTACATGCTACCTTTGGGATCTGTTATTAGAAAACATGGCATTACCTTCCACTCTTACGCAGATGACACCCAACTATACCTTTCAATGAAGCCTAATGATTGTACGCCAGTAACAAACTTGTTGCCTGCCTCAGCGACATCAAAAACTGGATGACTAAGAATTTCCTTTGCTTAAACTCTGATAAGACTGAAGTCATGTTGATTGGCCCTAAAAACCTGACCAACACTTTACCCCATCATCAGAGCTTACTTAGTGACCTTTCACTCACACCTAACACAAAGGTCAAGAACCTTGGGGTGTATATTGATCAAGACATCTCTTTAAATAGTCATGTAAAGCATATCTCCAAAACCTCATTCTTTCATTTACGCAACATTGCTAAGGTCAGAAAATTCCTTTCTTTTGAGGATGCAGAAAAACTAATACATGCATTTGTTACCTCCAGACTTGTTGCACTGTTCTCTGGATGTGGTACTAGCTGCATCAAAAACCTTCAACTAATACAAAATGCTGCAGCACGAGCACTCACTAGGACAAAAAAATATGAATATATCACACCTGTCCTTGCTTCCTTACATAGCTGGCCCCTGGCTTGACTGCGCCTAATGACATGGGACTATATCCTGGGATTCTAATGGGACTCCTATATTACTTTATTTACCAAAATTTTCTTGTAATGTGTATCTAATGGAATAATGGTGGACTACCCGCCATCTGAGAGACTGAAAACCTGCCCTTGGCAGTTGGGTTAGCCCCTTGAGCTGTCGGAACTGCCCAAGGTTTCTTCCTCTACCATAACAAGTAAAAACAAAAAACGCTGCTAGGGAGTTTTTCCTTGCCCCTGTTGCTCATTGGGCCTCTTGTGTTAAGCGCTTTGTGACATGCCTTTTGTAAAAATGCGCTATATAAATAAAATTGAATTGAATTGAATTAACAAATACACACACACACAACATAAGCCTACAGCTAATGTACTAACACTGCTTAGTAGGAACTGCTGCGTCACCCATCTCAATATGATATAAAATAATATTCTCAGGACTTGCCAGTATTGATGTGCAGAACTGTGTAAAGCAGACAGAAGAGCTTCATCCTGTCAGAAATGCAAAGACACAATTACACAGACATCAAATTACTCAGCCATTTAAAGATTCAATGTTACATTTGTTCTGAGATGACAAAAGAGTGAGTTATAGGCAGGGGTTCCTTACTTCTTCTCTTAGCTAACCCAGAAAGGACTCTTGGACTTGTAGACAGTTCCTCTTCAGTGTCCATGCACTCAGTTTCACTAACACTTTTTTTTGTCTCTGTCTAGGATGCTAATTGGTCAATATTTCTTTCTTTCAGTTTTAATTTACTGATAAATTTGGAGCTACAGACGCACTCCTATGGTTTGATGCAGACATGTGAGGCAACATGGCAGTTGTCGTCTATAGGTTAGAGTAACTTTAATCTTTTGAACTTGACTTTCAACTTATGTCAAAAAGACAAAAAAGACAATTTGGTGTGCAAATTGTGCATACCCCGCTTAGGTTATGAAGCCTCTATCACTGTCATGCAGTTTGAGCTGTGAACAACTCTTGTATCCCTGGACGGTCTCGAAATCTCGATAGTTTTGACAGTGCTGGCTACTTTGCTAGTGTTGACCAGAGTCACAGTCAACCTTATAAACCAGATAATCACAATCACAGTTTTTGAGCTGGTGTTGCGCTATGACAAGGCAGGGCAAGGCAACTTGATGCACAGAATTTTTGAGTTTACGCAACACAAAAAAATAACATTTCTAGGTTTTTAGGTTTTAGGTTTCTAGGTTTTGTTGTGTAAACTCAAAGTTGCCTTGAATTTTACTACTGAAAACTACTGCATATATATTTTACATTACCTTAGAACAGAAGAGAGACCAAAGTGCCATGACAGGATACATAACAGGCAGGATATCCTCTTCACAAGTGGTCACACTTCTGAGTTCATTTTGATATTTATCTTGATGTTGGCATACTCTGCACTGCCATCTGTGCTTGGCACACATGCTAAAATTTAGTCTATGTGTAACTGCATTGTGTTTTTGCTGTATGAAGAAGGCAGAACCAAGCAGATTTATTTGCCTGCAAAAGGGGTCAGGAAATACACACTATTTTCATATGGATTAACATAAATTATTAACTGAATTGCATTAGAAATTATTGCTCCTGTGTAATTAAAAATCTTGCAAAACAAATTATTCCAGACACCTGATGTGAGGTGCAGGAATTGGTCCATAGTCATGCAGTGTCGCCTGTGTATGGACCTGGTGCCTTTTTTGTAGCCTGGCTACAAAAAGTAATGAATCACCTGAATGTCTGTTTTAGTGCTGCCTGGAGTATATTTGTGCTTCCTGCATCTATTACTACGAGGGAATTAAGAGGTTTTTTTTTTGTACAAAGTGTTGTCTCTTGCCACCTTCATGTCTCACCACCACCACCACCACCACATCTAATGCACAGCTACATGAGTCGCCTTTACTTTGGCCTTTTCACAGTGTTGTTATCTAGAGCGTTACCATGTTTAGTGATATAAATTATTAGTTTTGCAGTTTTTTTCTTTTTTCTTTTTTTCTTGCTCACAACATTTACAGTTTAAAGTCTCATGCTGCTCTCTGATTCTGATGTGTCTAATGGGTTCTAAAAATGTTTGAGTTTTGAACACCATCCACTTGCTGCTGGATCTACAGTGACAAAGTCAAGTGTGTGCAGTAGCACATTGTAGGAAATAAAAATGAACAGTAGTGAGCAGGCCCATGTACTCTTATACATACAGTAATCAGTTCCACTCGAATAGATAACTGCTTATTCAGTATTCTGCACCAAGTGTTGAAATGTCATTTTTTGATTTAGCAGGGACAGACTTTTAAAGACTTCACAGTACAAAGGGTGTTAAAGGGATAGTTCGGTTTTTTACACATTGAGCCCCTTTCATAGGTTGTCTAAAATGAAATAAAGTGGTTGACACCAAAATCTTGATGATTGCTCCTGTCTTCCTGTCTGAATCGCCTCTGCCTGCATTTAAAATGGCTAGCAATGGGCATGTGTTGTTTCTATCCTTAAAACACTGGTTTTAAAAAAGTGCTACTCATGGAGTGATTAGTGGTGTTTGCTGATGTTCCAACCCAAGTATCGTAGCAAAATACAGTTTCTGTCATGTTTTATTTGCCATTTTGTAAGTCCCGTAGGGATCTATTTGCTCCTTCATATAAACAAAGTACCAAATAAAACAGGACGGAAGCTTTATTTCGCTACGTTACATGTTTTGGAACATCACTGAGCACCACTAACCACTTGGTGAGCAGCACTTTTTTGAAACCAGTCTTTTATGGATAGAAACAACACATGCCCATTGCTAGCCATTTTAAAGGCAGGCAGAGGCGATTCTACATTTCCCAAATAGCCGAGACAGAGGCAATTGTCAAAATTTTGATGTCAACCACTTTATTGCATTTTAGACAACCTGTGAAAGGGACTCAATGTGTTAAAAACCGAACTATCCCTTTAAAGGGATTCTCTGGAGTAAAATACAATTTAGGCCAATTTACGGATGATTGGGAGTATATACATTGAGTTGGCATCAAAATCACGTCATTCGGATGTGTTTTGAGAAAGTTGCATTTTACCGTTTTGAGCCCAAACTCGTTAGCCTGGACGTAACCAGGGCATGTCATTCCAGCGGCTACAAAACGCTATTTATACCTCTTCTACAGTTCCAAACAACA
>JAGFZM010003113.1:0-18622 GCA_017657215.1 Limnothrissa miodon
AAACCATTTTGTGTGAATCAGGTGTCTCTAGTCCAACAGTTCCTATTTTATGAAACGGAATGTTCATGTATCATACTTTCCATCTCAGGTGTGTCTGCTAAAGCTTCTGTGATCCTCCATTCAAATTCGCCTCAGATCTTTACATCTGAGTCTCTCTCCCTGAGCTGTGGGGTTCAGGCTAACTCTACTGGATGGAGCCTGAGATGGTTTACAGGCAGAGGAGGGGAATTAAAGTGTCCCACTGACTGGAGATCAGATACAGGATCAGCCTGCAGTATCAGCTCAGCATCTTCATCTGACAGTGGAGTTTACTGGTGCCAGTCTGAGTCTGGAGAGCAGAGTAATCCCGTCAACATCACCGTGCATGGTGAGTGAATCAGACATGATTTCATTTAGTGGATGAACAGGTTGCACTTGCTGTAAGAGATTTTTCTATTATATGTGAATTTATATGAATTATTAAAGTTTCTTATGAATTAAGGATCAGTAAAATGTAATGACTTTGTTTCTGTAGCTGGTACTGTGATCCTGGAGAGTCCTGTCCATCCTGTGATTGAGGGAGGTCCTCTGACTCTGCGCTGTAGATATCGCTACCAGCCATCACACATCAGTGCTGACTTCTATAGAGATGGGACACTCCTCCAGACCACAACCACAGGAGAGATGACCATCCCTGCAGTCTCAAAGTCACATGAAGGCCTCTATAAGTGCAGGATCCAAGAGAGAGGAGAGTCACCAGAGAGCTGGGTTACAGTAAAAGGTTGGAATTTCAATAGATGTGGAAATTCAATAAATGTTTTGGATATTATGTATACATTCGTGTCAGTTGTTTTCAGTCATGTCAATAAAATTTGTTCACTGTGTTTAAAATTTCAGATGCCAAATCCTCTTATTTGATGGTTGCAGTGGGTGTTGGAATAGGGCTGCTTTCTGTCTTTGCCTTGATCATTTTCCTGGTGTTGCTGAATCGGTCTCAGAAGTCTACATGTGAGAGAAAAGTTATCATTAGCTGCACATAACTACTGTACACATGTAACTGAGATGTTCCATACAGCCAATATGTGACAATCTTACATGCTCATTTAAAGCAGAGAAGGTTCTGCAGAGAACACTTAACATATAAGGTTGTACTCATTTTCAGGTTCAGTGACGTCAAACGGGTTAGTTATTTCCCTGTTCATTTCTATCTGTGTATGTTTGTTGTGTGTGCTTTACATACCAGCGGCAAATAACTTTTTTGTTTGCTCGTGTGTTTGTCTTTAGAGTTCAGCAGCAAAACAACAGTTCAACTCCACAGCAAACACCAGCTGTAGGTACGTCAAATGCAGTACCAGTGAATTGGCATCAATCATGTTTGCGTGCTACTTATTTCTGTGATTTCCACTAGGTGGTGCTGTGTCTCGAGATGGGGATGTGCTCTATGCCGAGGTTACGTTAAAGGGGGAGAAAGCCAGGAGCAAAAAGAAAAAAGGTCAGTTTGTGAAATTTGGTGATTAGCAGCTTTTAATTCAACCACATCTGTGGTGGGTTGATTCAGAGTGAATTTTAGTGTCTCTCAGACTAAAATTAGTCTCTATTGATTTGGTTCACTGTAAAATAAATACTAGTTTATTAATGTGTTTCTTGGTTTCTGACATAAGTTTTTGCGACGGTTCATGTCTCATCATAGGGTCACTGTCATTTTAAATGTTCCCAAATAAATACTTTGGAAACACATCGAATGTGTTGTCACTGTTGAAATGTTATTTCAGCTGAGCCTGAACATGGAGGTGAACCCACTGATGTAACTTATGCTCAAGTTACTGTAAAACCAAAGAAATCCAAGACTCAAGGTAGAATAATCATGTAGGTTTTTAGTCCATATGACAAGCTCAGAACAATTCTAAAGAGCTGTTCCTGCTGACCAACACCTTTTAACATAATCTTTCAGCGACACCCAGTGATGTCACCTATGCTGCTGTGCCGATTAAGATGAAACCTAAGGATAGTAAGATCAACACTAGTTCATTCATGTGTTTCTTAGTTTCTACTGACATAAACTTTTGTTATGGTTCATGTGTCATCATCATAGCATCAGTTTCACATGTTCCCAAATAAATGATTTGAATAAACATCAAATGTGTTTGTTATGTTATTTCAGCTGAGCCTGAACATGGAGGTGAACACAGTGATGTAACTTCTGCTCAAATTAATGTAAAACCAAAGAAATCCAAGACTCAAGGTAGAATAAACGTGTAGGCTTTTATTACAAGCTCAGAAAAATTCTAAAGAGCTGTTCCTGATGACTAACCCTTGTGACTATCCCTACTTGCTTTCTTTTCAATATAATCTTTCAGCTACACCCAGTGATGTCACCTATGCTGCTGTGCAGATTAAGATGAAACGTCTGGATAAAACAGGTCAGATATATTTCAACAATGTAGTAAATAGCCTGCAGGAAAGCCACCTTCTTCCAGTTTCTTATTGTGGTACTTTAAGGGGCAGGGTTTTCCTTAAGAATTTTCCCCAAAACTTGCTTCTTGGGCTATAGAATATCCTACTTCATCTGTCTAATTAGACACCAGGAGAAAATGAAGAAATTAAACTGCATGAGCAGAGGAAAATCAGGGACATTTCCTTCAATTATCATTGAGAATGGAATTATATAGTCAATATCATTAAATAATTTCAAATGTTTTTGTATGTAGCTACGGATCCCAAAAAACAGGGACCTGAAATAATGGTTGTCTGGTGACCCTAATGTACACACTCAATAATCTTAGACCAAAACTAAGCAGTGTGTGGACATGACATAGACAGACGATAAGGATACTCTGCATACAAAATGTCTAAAAAAGGTATAACAACTGTTTGCTTTTGTTGTTCAAGCCAACCCCCCATGTTCTGAGGAAGAGCATGTTTACTCCTCTTTGAAACCCAGTGACTCCTCAGGTAATAATTATGTTCTTCTATATGCATTAAAAGATTTATTTTGACGCACACTGGATGGACAAAGTACTTGTGTTACCAGTGGAATATATCAAAATAATGTTATTATTTTCACACTTCACACAGGATTATAAGAACAGTATATGATAATAAACTTTATTGACATGACAATTCATAGAAACAGTGTTGCCAATGCCTGGGCATAATCTCATCGTAATAACTTTGTGCTGTGCAATTGCAAAAGGCGTGCTGTGCGGTGCAGTGCAGTTATGGGCATAAAAGTCGTCCATATGACAGTTCTGGCAGGGTCAGATTCAAGTTAACCTATATAGTCTATAATTTTAAAAAAGAAATTATGCAAGTTATTGTTAGGTAATATTCTGGATTGTTTCATGTAAATGAAATACAGTACATTCACTAATTTATATATTTTTTTAATATGTGCCAGATGGAGAATCCTGTTATGCACAAGTTCAGAAGAAAACAAAGAAACCCCGAAACCTGTAAAAGCATGTTTTGTAACATCCAGGTTGGCAGAACTGCAAGCACATCTTTTTACCTGGTGACCGTAATGTTCACAGTTGTGAAAATTAATGTGATCAGGAGCCATCAATTTATAAACATTGTGTTACTAGTTGAAAGAGGCTCTGATAATGAGAAACAGTGAACATTCTCTATATTTTTTAAATGGATATTTTCTTTCAGACATGTTTCAATGAAAGAAACAAACATTTCAGCTTGGTTGTAAAGTACAATAATGTCATTTTTAACAATTTAAAACCATCAATCAAGCTTATGACTGAATGCATGTGTCTGTTTTAGTGCTGTAGTATAAAATAGTATTTTTGGCTGCTGGCATAGCTCTGTGAAATAACTGATCTATAAACTGCCTGAGCAGGAGTAGTTGCTTTTTATGTTAACTTTAAATTCATGAACTGAGTGTGTTCAATTGAATTTATTTTGATGTAATTATATTCATATAGCACCGCTCTAAGCACCCAGGAGTAACATGGGCAAGGAAAAACTCCTTTGTAGTAGTAATTTAAGGAAGAAATCATCCACAGCTCAGTTTGTTGGGGGTCATGCAGGAAAAGTTGTGTGCTTAGTACTGTAACATGAAGGCAATATTTGGACAGATATTTTTTTACTTAAATGCATACATATATTTTTTATTATTTTCTGTAACATGTAAATGTATTCTTGGTAATATGTGGTAATATAGAGTATATATTTGTATTTGTTCTAGGGATTAATACCCAAGTACTGAAGTGTATTTTTATATTTTGGTTATATAATCCAATAAAGCATTTTCTTACTGTCAATTAACTGTGTCTGAAATACTTGAAAGCTTTTAGCAAATACTTTGGTTTACCTAAGAGTTAACCCAAAACCAGTCGTAGAAAAAGAAAACCCCAAAGCAGGAAGAGAAACCATGTTTTTTTATTTCACTACACTCCTCCATGTGCATTTTTTCAGAGGAAAACAGAGTAAACCACATCCTCTCTTGGGTTACACCAGATACACCAGATCCTTTCTCATTCATTTGTTAGGTTCACTTTTAGCGTTTCTTGGTGACCCTGGTCTGAGATTGCGATCCAATGGTGAAGTTTAATTGAAATCAAAGAGCAATAACGGTATAGAGATGTGAATTCTCAGTTTGAGTACATCAGTTATTGTTTACTCGCTCCATGCCAAAATACTGCTCTCTCATGCAGAGGCCAGACAAAGTCATTGATTCATTACATTAATGACATTGCAGATGTGGATGTGAACAATGCTTCTGTTGTGTCACTGTGGCAGGGAATGAGCTAAGCCTCACACACACACACACACACACACACATGCAGACACAAATAGGCCTACTTTGTCTGTCTCTTTCTCTCCCTCTCACACACTCATTCAGAGAAGGTGTCAGAAAGACATAGCCCCAGGGAGCAAGGCAGCAATAGGACAGCATGGCACTCACTACTCTATTTCTACTGACATGTAAGTACATTTCTCTGTGAAGCTTAATGACTCAGACTTTAAACTATACAAGTAAAACTGACTAGCTGATGTTAGATTCCATTCATTTATGGATTGTGAATTTGTTTTACTGAAATAATATAACAAAATAATCAGACAAATTACGGATATCACTACTTCTTGGCCATTTTGTCATGTTGGCTTTGGGGTTGGGTTGAAATTATGATGTTCCCAACAAAACAGGTAGCCCATCTTAAGCCATCTGTACTATGGCAGTACCCTTGACAACATTCTTTCATGTTTTTCCCTCTTTTATCCATATTTTAGTGTTCAGTTCTTTGTTACAGTATGGGATCATGGAAGGTCAGTGAAAAAATGAATAAATGAATGAATGAACGAGCAATGCCTGAGAACCTAATGCTGATTCATTCCTAGTTGTATTGTAACATAATGTTAAACATACACAAACATTCCTAGTTGTATTGTAACATCATGTTAAACATACACATTGTATAACATAGCATATTGTCAATTATATTGTGTTGGTGGTGTTTTGTCTCACATTTCACACTTTATTTGTTCTTGCATTGCTTATATTGTTGTTATGCCGTTTACCAATATACATATAAGGCCTTTACCCATTGATTCTATTCACACTGACTAATACAAAAATGTATTCAGTCTCAATTGCAGATATTACCTCTTGGTTTCCTGTGTGCGTTGAGTGACAGCTCATTGCTTCTTATTTGCATTAGTGAGACAAAAGGCTGTTGTAATCCTCAAGCCCAACTGGACCAAGCTGTTCCGAGGTGATCGAGTGTCGCTGCGATGCAGTGTCCCTGGAGAGCTGTCCACAGACTGGGAGTACATCTGGTACAAAAACGAGGAGGAGCTCACCCCCTTCAAGGCCTGGATAGAGACAAATGAGTATATGAATGTGGGCCCGGTGGACGAGTCAGACGCTGGCGAGTATGCCTGTTTGGGCATGAGGAAGGTGGACTCTGTTTTCTCTGAGATCAGCGATGCTGTGGTTCTGTCTGTCTCAGGTCAGTGTGTTTTCCTAGCAGACAACGTTGCCACCCTTATTCCAAAAAAAATCTTACCTTACTTTTCTTCTAAGGAATTAAAAAAAATCACCCAAATGTACAGTGTCCTAAATGCACACAATTCATTGTTGATTTCTTACATCTTATTGATAAACATATGTGAAACCAGAAAGACCCCAAGCAGTCATCCTGCAAAGGCCTGACTGGCCCCAGATTTTCAGTGGAGAGACGGTCACCCTAAGGTGCGACATCCCAGGGGAGCTGCCATCTGATTGGAGGTACCACTGGCGGAAGGACGGACAGAAGATCAGGCCTGATGCTGTTGGAGAGTCAAACATTTACAGAATAACAGTTGCTGATGAGTCCCACAGCGGGAAGTACTCTTGTAGCGGCCTGAGGAAAAAGGACTACAAGTTTTCCCTGGCCAGTGAGTCTGTGACACTGACAGTGTCAGGTGAGAAGCGTACCTATTCAGCCAGACACATTACATTTCTCACAGGAATCATGCCAGTATAAAAAGATTAGGTCTGACACAAGCAAAACATCAGTAGGGTTCGAAATGTATATCTCAAAATGGCTTCATCTGGCTTATTGAGGCCAATCTCGTGTGTAATTTAACATGTATTATTATGATGTAACACACATATTTTAGCCTAGTTGATATTCAAAATTTTAAAAGTATGTGAAATGCATATTAAACAGCGAGGCCGCAGGCGATTGCGATTTTGACCCCTAAGGATATGGAGATCTTCAGTGGAGAGTCAGCCCTGCTCCGCTGCCACATTGAGGATGGTGACAATGCAGAAGATTGGAAGTTCAGCTGGTACAAGCGAGGCTATGTGGGCTACAGCCAGATCAGCGGCGAGCAGAACTACCACATCAGTCCCTCGGCGGAGGCTGACAGTGGAGACTACACCTGCAGGGGCACCCGCATAAGTGACTCTCAACACTCTGAGACCAGTGACGCCATTAGTTTGACTGTGTCAGGTGGGCAAAGCCATCTCCTTAAACCTCTTTCAACTACACACTTTCAACTAACAAAAGTTAGTTAGTAAGTTTGACCAAACATGAGATGTTGAATCGGCACAAATCATCAAGTTCATCTCAAGTTTGGTCAACTGAAAATAGTTAGGCAGCCCGGTCTCTAATTTTTGTTAGTTGAAAGTGTATATTTTTGTACAGTGCTCAGACACTATTGTCCCAAGTCTGTGCTTATTCCACTCAGGAATGTTGTTATTTTTAGAAAATGAGTATTTATTGATTGACGTCTTGTTTGTGCTGTTTTATGGTTATAAAAAGCAAGAATTATGCCTTGAGTCTTTGTTTTATATAAACTTGAACATATCCCATTTTGCAAACATATGCTCATAGCAATATTTATAACATGTTTATATAGGTTTTATATACTGTATGTTTTAGATCTTATAAGCCTGTATGAGAAAATGTGTACATATTTCTTCTTGTTTCTTTTGTTGTCTCAGGCCTGCCCAAAGTGTCAATCGAAATCAAACCAGAGAGTCCCATTTACATTGGAGAGACGGTCACTCTGGAGTGTGTGACGGCCTCTCGCAGTGACTGGAGCTACAGCTGGTTTAAAGGCAGCCCACAGACTGAGACACTTCCCTCAGATCGTCAGAGCAAAAGTGGGAACGTCCTTACCATCAGAGAGGCCTCAGAGTCTGGGCTGCTACAGTGTGGTGGTGATATCTGGAGTCATCAGTCTCATCAGTGGACGTCTCCTGTCCAGACTGAAAGCTAAGTCTCTGTGCCTTCTTTCGCGAAGGAGTTGCTCCCTGCTGCTTTTTAGGAGTTGAAACATTTTGGACAGTTTTTATGAGCTGTTTCTTCAGAGATTCCTGACAAGACAGTCACAGAACAGATTCTGTAATAAATAACATTAAACAAAATCGTATAGGTCTACAGTAACTTGTTCTATCCAAATGGTGTTCCCGTGAATGTTGTTTGGAGCCCTCCCAGCAGCCTCTTTGCCTGTGACAAAGCAGATGACTGAGATGAGCGTCTCTAGAGAAGAAAAGGTCACAACTCCGTGAGTGAGTCAGTGTGACTGTTAAACACTTCTTTGGCAATTGGCTATGGTAAAATGCATTGGAGATAGATAGATTGACAATTACACTTAGCCAACATTATATCTGTGTTTATAATATACGGAAGGTGGTCATGCTCAAGGCATGGGTTGGTTAGGCCAGCAGTGGGCTGGCAGCTGTTAGGGGGCAGTAGCGGTGTGTGACCAATTTTACCGAGGAGGCAAGATCCGAAGTTACTGAATGACATCACATCCAAATATGACAATGTGACATTAAATAGAAATCAGCCAAAATTATTGCATGACACGTTATTTCTGCCGCTTATATTTATTAACACTGTGTCGAGATTAGGCCTAAAATGTCTCTTGTAGGCTAATGTGCAAATATCACACGCATTGAAAGTAGCCTAAACTTCACAATTACAAACGGTTAGCCTACTTAAAAGCGTGCACTTAGATAAATGGAATAGGCTACATAACGCCTACGTAAACCTAACCATTAACAGAATAAAAAGGGGCACTATTTTTCTTGCCACTGCAATCAATGAAAACCCTAGCTTTTAAAGTGAATAATCATAGCAAATTTTTAATCTAAAATGTGTGTTGTGAATCTCAACTTTTTAAATATAAACATACATATTTTTATGGTAAGGCCACGCCTCCCTTGGCCACTGTGAGAACACGCCACTGGTAGGGGCCGGTGTGGTCAGAATATTCCCAGTGGATTTTTGTGTCCCACTCCACCCCTGACTACAACAATGCTCTCTAGACCAGTGGTTCCCAACCTTTTTTGACTTGTGTACCCTGAGCCTTTTTGTAATACCATGAGTACCCCCTCACTCAAACGTGCTGATGATTCTTCAAAAGTAGAACGTAACTTGTCATGAGCAAAGGAATAGACGAAACTGCCATGTGGACCCAACCGCAAGAAGCTACTTCTTTAATTGTCACACGTAACCATGACGACATACATATACCAGTACGGAACCCCATATACATCATGTGTCACTACATCACCTAAAACTAGGATCTTGGGGTAGACTGCCCGCAATCCGCAGCAACGTAGGAGTTATTCTGCCCTTGATAGTTGCTGTTCCTATTTCCTTAACTCAATTTGAACAGTCTCTCAATATCAACACTAACATCGACCACACAGTCCATTTTATCTCAATGTCATACCTTTAGAGTGCAGCATTTATAACACAAAATAGCAAATTTCAATATCACATTGTCAAGAAATACACTCATACAGTTACCTTTGCTATTTTTCTTTCCATGTGGTTTAACAATTAAGTGTCACTATACCTGTGAGGAAGTCTAACCTCACGCCCCTCGGAAGTCACCTGTACTACACCCTGTGGCGGTTCACTCTAAGAGACACATGCCTCTGCGCATGCCTCTGGTGATGTCTTATCTGGTGGCTTGTTGCTGGGGGCAGGACTGGAAGTAAGGGAGGACCCACTTGTCGGTGGTGTAGGCCTCTCAGGCTGCGGCAGCTCTTGGTCTGACAAATATTTGGGCTCTGGCAAAGCCTGAAGATGTCGCCGGTTGCAGCGCAGCACCGCACCACTGTCCATCCTCACCAGATATGACCGGGGCTTTTTGCACCGACCGATGATCTTAACAGGCATGTCACGACCCTCCAACCGCAGGTTATTAAACATAAAACAAACTCGCTAGTCTAGGGATACTATTAACTCATCTGCTGATCTGAAGGTCGTGATCTAGTGTTGCGTTGTTGTGGCAGTCAATATGTATGAGGCTACAGGTGTGTGTGTGTGTGTGAGAGAGAGAGACAGAGGGGAGCCAGCTTACCTTCGACCAACCCAAACGCTAGGCTCTCCATTGACTTTTGCTGCCCCATTAGCTAGGCAGGGATCTCCGGAAATAGGAGCCAGACACCAGCTGGTCACAGCAGGATAGCTCCCCCTGGAGTATGGGATGGGTCACTGGAAGTGTATTGTCTATGTATTACACCTCAAACCTACACTGACATGGCCTTCTCTTCATCTATCTTGACTCTGACGTCCTGACCTTGTTAAAGCAGTGGTCATAAAAGAACTGGTAAGACGACTTAGTCTGGGCACCTCTCTCCTCAACACATTGTCTGTCCACAAGAGAAGACTGCAGCTTCCGTTCTAACATCGACAGAGTCGTTCTAATTCGTCTGCCAGTCATTAGCTGAGCTGGACTCTCCCCAGTCGTTGCACGAGGTGTCGCCCTGTAGCACACCAGTGCTACGTGTGGATCAGGCTGCTTCAAGATGTGATTAGCAGTCTGAACATCTCATTCCGCTGCCCCATTCGCCTGTGGATAGTGTGGGCTAGTTGTAGTATGTGTAAACCCATACTTCTCACTAAAGTATTTGAACTCACTCGAAGTAAACTGTGTACCATTATCACTCACCAACTCAAGTTGTATTCCCCATCTTACAAACATGCCCTTAAGTCTATTGATGACTTGTATGCTTGATGTTGAAGAGAGATGAGCAATCTCAAGGTCTCTTGAGTAGTAGTCTGTCACGACAAGATAGTTCTGCTTACCGTATTCACAGAGATCAGCAGCAATGCGTTGCCATGGGCCTTGCGGTAGCACAGTAGTGAGTAATGGCTCACGTCGCTGAGTGGGCTTATTTGTAATGCACAAGCCGTATGCTGAGACCTTCTGTTTTATCTCAGCTCCAATGCCTGGCCACCACACTGATGCCCTTGCTCTCGCGCGTCACCTTGTCAGACCCTGGTGACCTTTGTGAAGCTGTTCCAAGGTGATAGGTCTCAGTGCAGCAGGAATAAAAAGCCTATCCTGAATATAGCCCGTCTGTTTCAGAGATATGAGCCCTAGCAGAACGATAAGGCTGGAGGGATGGTGCCACTCGCTACATAGGCGGCCACCCTTTTCTGATTCAGGCTATGACTTGCTGCAGCTCATTATCGTGCTGAGTAGCCATGTGGATATCTCTGAGCTTACGTGATGACACTGGAGCATTGGCTACAATTGATTCCACATAGGCCTGTACTTCATGCTCCAGCTCCCCATCGCCCCTCTTAGGCAAAGGTTTCCTGGAGAGCGTGTCTGCGATGACTAACTGTTTTCCCAGAATGTGCTCAGCCACCACATGGAAACGGAGAAGGTGCATTAGAAGTCTCTGACATCTAGGGGGAGCCTTGTCCAGGTCATATGTGTTAATAAGCGGCACGAAAGGTTTGTGATCTGTGTGCACTCGGAAACTTTCCAGTCCCTGCACATAACGTGCAAACCTCTCACTGGCCCAAACACATGCCAAGCACTCCTTCTCGATTAGGGAATATCTCTTCTCAGCCTCTGAGAGTGTATGAGAACAAAATGCAACAGGCTTTAGCTCACCCTTGTGTACTTGCATTAACGCAGCCCCCAAGCTGTAGCTGCTTGTGTCAGCACTCACCACAGTCTGTCTATCTGCTTCGTAATACACCAGGGCAGGGGTTGAGACAAGCATGGCTTTGACGCTGTTGAATGCCTTTTCTTGTGGCTCACCCCAGATCCAGTTGTTGTCTTTTCTCAGTAATGTAGTTTAGTGGAGAGGTCTGGCAAGAACCTTCCAACATAGTTAATGAGCCCTAAGATCTGACGCAACTCTTTAACATTTATTGGACTAGCCATTTGTGTGACTGCCTTTACCTTGTTGGGGTCTGGCCTCAGATTGTCTTGACTGATAAGGTGGCCAAAGTACTGCACTTCTGATTTACTGAAATTACATTTGGCCTTGTTTAGTTTCAATCCACTGTCTGCAAAACTGCATTCAGTCTCTGGTCATGTTTGTCAGGAGTGGCTCACTACACCAGGATGTCGTCCATCACTACAACAACCCGTAGTCTTTAAGCAACATGGTCATGGGGCCGACATTATCCCAAATGGTAGGAAACAAAACCTACCAATGGGAGTAATGAACGTTGTTAACTTGCAGCTACTCTCCTGTAGTGGTATTGTCAAGGTTTTGGGTGTTTGTGTTTTAGTTCTGTTGTGTTAGCCTTCCCGTTTCAGTTTCTGGTGTCTTTGTGTCATGTGCTTCTTGTGTTACTTCCTGGTTTCTGTGTCGTGTGCTTCCTGTTTTATTTTCTGGTTTCTTTGTCATGTGGTCCTGTCATCCCTGCCGTGTGTCTGTCTCTCCATGTTCACTTCCTGGTTTGTCATGTGATCTGTCGTCCCTCCCATGTGCCTGTGTTTCCTGGTTTCTTTGTCATGTGCTCCTGTCATTCCTGCCGTGTGTCTGTATTTCCCTGTTCTGTTCCTGATGTGGTCATGTGATTCTGTCATCCCTCCTGTGTCAATCTGTTCCCCGGGTCCACCCCTCACCTGCACTCTGTCTTGTGATTATTGTATCAGTTAACCCCGCCTTGTCTCATGTTTGCTCAGTGTTTTCGCCAGCATTGTAAGTGTACTCCGTTATTTTGTTATTTTTGTTAATAAATTTGTTCGTCTTTGTAATTTACCTGCGCCTGGGTCTCAATCATGCCTCGTAGAGGCCGCATCCCTGACAGAATTAACCAACCACAAAGAGACCCAGCAGGAATTTACTTGGACTTTGATTCTGATCTGCTGCCATGGGAACAGCCTTGGCATTTGCTCTGCCCGGAGTACTATTCTGATGAGGACGACTGATTTCAGTGATGAGGAGGATTTCCTTGACCTGTCCCAGTCTGTATACTACATTTTGCCCGATAGGTGTTTTGAAACTCCTAGGCAGAATCCTTTCTGGGGGACAAGGTTGGCTATTAAGCCACCGCCTAAGAGGACACGTAGGCGAAGGAGACCTGGGAAGAGACGGTCTACTCCTGCTCCTGACCCTGTGCTACTACTCCTCCAGTGGCGACCCCGCGGTGCAACCCTCCAATGGCGACCCCGTCTCCAATGTTCGCCCTGCCTGCCTGGTTTCTTGGTCCGCGTCCTGGATGACCTCCTGACCCTTCCTGCCTGTCGGCCCAGCCCCCACTCCAGCCTTTGGCCCCAGCCTTTGGCCCCCACTTCCCGCCCTGCTTGGACTTTGTTATTTGTGTTTTGCTTAGGGACGTCTGGGAGCCGTCCCTTAAGTGGGGGGTACTGTCAGGGTTTTGGGTGTTTGTGTTTTAGTTCTCTTTCGTTTCGAAGCCGCCCTCCCCTTTGGTCTATCTCTAGCACCTCGGTGCTTCACCAAGTGCGTGGAGGCGGCGATCGCTCCTCTACGCGCTCAGGGGATCAGACTCCTCAATTACTTGGACGACTGGATGCTGCTGGCTGGTTCCAGACAGCTCCTAACGTCACAGACCCACGTGGTCTTGCGTCACCTGCACAGTCTGGGTTTCTTAGTGAACCTAAGCAAGTGCATGCTCTCTCCCTCCCAGGAGGTCGAGTTCTTGGGCGTGAGGCTGAACTCACGCTCGATGAGAGCGACGCTCACACCGAAGAGGCTTCAGAACGTCAGGGCGTGTCTACGCCATTTCAGACTCGGTGCCTGCGTTTCGGCCAGGCTGTGTCTCAGACTGACGGGCCTCCTATGCGCCGCAGGCGGCGCTGTCCCACTCGGCCTCTTACACTTACGCCCGCTGCAGCTCGCCTTAGCGGAGCTAGGTGTATCCTCCAGGTCGAACCCCGCCCGTCGGATTTTAGTGTCCAGACGCATGTGGCTAGCCCTCGCGCATTGGCGCAGGCCGTCCTCCTTCACCGCCGCCAGGGGGATATGGGGCACAGCCTCCAGGAGATTACACATCAATGTGTTGGAACTCCTTGCTGTCTTCTGCGCTCTGAAGGAGTTTCTCCCTCTTCTCAGAGGAGAACACGTTCTTGTGCGTACAGACAACACCACTGTTGTGGCGTATATCAATCGCCAGGGCGGCACGCGCTCTCCGGACCTGTTTCGCCTGGCGTACAAGCTGCTCACCTGGGCCTCTCGCCACTTCCTGTCGATCAGGGTGGCGCACTTGCCAGGTGTTCGCAACACAGGCGCGGACCTCCTCTCCAGGGGTGTTCCGCGTGCAACCAACCTCTGCCCAGCCGTGGTGCACAGCCTTTGGTCCCGCTTCGGGCGGGCACGAGTCGATCTTTTCGCCTCGAGAGAGAACGCTCATTGCCCAGCGTGGTTTTCGCTGGAACGAGATGCGCCGCTAGGGTCAGACGCGCTAGCACACCCGTGGCCGCGCGGTCTGCTCTACGCTTTTCCCCCCCTTCCTCTGATGCGTCAGGTGTTGGCCAGGATCAGAGCGGGGGCGCACAGGGTGATTCTGATCGCCCCCAATTGGCCATCTCAGAGCTGGTTCTCAGATCTGGTCTCACTGTTAGACGGCCAGCCGTGGACTCTCCCTCTGAGGAGAGACCTCCTGTCGCAGGCTCACGGGTCGCTGTGGCACCCCAAGCCGGAAGCGTGGAGACTGACGGCTTGGCCCCTGAACGGGCGCGCCTCCTAGAGAGCGGCCTGTCAGACGCAGTGATAGAGACCGTCCAGGCTGCTAGAGCTACGTCCACTAGGTCGTTGTATACACTGAAGTGGCGCGTATTCAGCACGTTGTGCAGAGACAGAGGCTGTGATCCTCTAGTCTGCCCTATTGGCGAGGTGCTTGCTTTTCTGCAGCACCTATTTGATCAGGGTCGTACACCCTCTACTTTGAAGGTGTACCTCGCAGCCATCTCAGCATGCCATGTTGGCTATGCTGGCGTTTCCCCAGGCGCTCACCCCCTTGCGTCGCGCTTCATGAAGGGCATCAGACGGCTCCGTCCCTCTGCCTCCCCTTCGGTCCCTACTTGGGACCTGGCCACCGCCCTACGTGGACTGGCCCTTACGCCCTTTGACCCTCTGTCGAGTGCCAGTCTAAAGATGCTTTCCCTTAAGACTGCGCTTCTGCTCGCCCTGGTCTCGGTGAAGCGCGTCAGCGATCTGACTGCCTTGTCGGTCATTCCTGACTGTCTTGAGTTCACGCAAGGTGACGCGCGGGTCACGCTGCGACCGAATCCCTTTTCTCGCCCGAAAGTGCTGTCTACTGACCCTCGTTCGAGGGTCATTGAGCTCGCAGCCCTTCCTGAGACGGGCAGTTCTGTGCCCGTTACTCTGTGCCCAGTCAGAGCGCTTCGTGCCTACTTGACGCGTACGCAGAGCATCAGGAAGACGAACCAGTTGTTCGTCTGCCATGGCGAGCGTGCCAGGGGTCAGGCCTTGTCTACCCAACGCATGTCGCATTGGCTTACAGAAGCCATACGTCTGGCATATGAGGCGGCGGGTGTTCCTCCGCCTGTTCATGTCAGGGCGCACTCCACCCGTGGAGTGGCGGCTTCTTGGGCCTTCTGGAAGGGCGTCCCCCTGAAGGATATCTGCTTGAGCGCTTCGTGGGCCTCAGGCAACACCTTCGCACGTTTTTACGCATTGGAGGTCACCAGGCCGGGTGTAGCAGAGAGTGTTCTCTCTGGGCCCGGCGGCGGTCCCATGGATCCTCCCACCTCGGGCTCCTCGGTGTAGGGCTCTTGAGGCTTGGTTGTAGTGATCCACTCGTACGTTTCGGCTTCGAAACGAAAGACAGCGTTACGGATACTAACGTATCCTCGGTTCTCTGAGTGAGAAGCCAAAACGTACGCTTCGGGCCTCAATCGCCGACGCTGGCGAGCTTGGCAAAGAGGACCTGAAGCGTAAGCGCAGTCAATATATAGACTTTCTGACGTCACGCAGGGCTGTCTAAGTAGTTGCCTGCGCGCGTCAGTGCGCTTACTGCCCTTTTTTTCAAAGGGTTGGTTTAAAATGACTTCAGAAAAGCAGGAGATGATAGGCATCATCCACTCGTACGTTTCGGCTTCTCACTCAGAGAACCGAGGATACGTTAGTATCCGTAACGTTCTGTTGTGTTAGCCTTGTTTCCTTCCCGTTTCAGTTTCTGGTGTCTTTGTGTCATGTGCTTCTTGTGTTACTTCCTGGTTTCTGTGTCGTGTGCTTCCTGTTTTAGTTTCTGGTTTCTTTGTCATGTGATCCTGTCATCCCTGCCGTGTGTCTGTCTCTCCCTGTTCACTTACTGGTTTGTCATGTGATCTGTCGTCCCTGCCATGTGCCTGTGTTTCCTGGTTTCTTTGTCATGTGCTCATGTCATTCCTGCCGTGTGTCTGTATTTCCCTGTTCTCTTCCTGATGTGGTCATGTGATTCTGTCTTCCCTCCTGTGTCAATCTGTTCCCCGGGTCCACCCCTCACCTGCACTTTGTCTTGTGATTATTGTATCAGTTAACCCCGCCTTGTCACACCTGTGTCCTGTTCCTAATCTGTCTGTGTATTTAAACCCCTGTCCCTGTTCAGTCTTTGTTGGTTCATTGTCGTATGTTGGGTGTCTCACGTTTGCTCAGTGTTCTCGCCAGCATTGTAAGTTTACGCTGTTATTTTGTTATTTTTGTTAATAAATTCGTTCGTCTTTGTAATTTATTTGCACCTGGGTCTAAATCATGCCTCATAGAGGCCGCATCCCTGACAGGTATTTGCCAAAATCCAGATGAAGTGTCAAGTGTGGGGAATATCTTCGCTCCTGCCAGCCTGGGAGCTATGTCCTCTAGTGTAGGTAGCATGTATCTTTTGCGTCTCACTGCCTCGTTCTACGCACACTTGTGCTTGCTCCTTGTTGTTCTTCTCAACAGGAACCATCGAAGCACACCAATCCGCGGGGTCTGTGACCTCCTCAATTATTCCCAGAAACAGCATGCGTCTCAGCTCGGCTTCAACGTTTGGCAGGAGAGGAAATGGGATACGGCTTGGTGCCGTCAGCGTGTAGGGCTCTGCATCAGGCTTCAGCTCAATCTGCACTGGGTCACACTTGAGTAAGCCTATGTTGCCAAACACATCATTTAACCAAATGTGTTGGAGCTAAATGTGTTGGCGCTAGTTTAGTCAACTTAAGGCATATTAGACACCAATTGCCTCTTTCTGCTGCTAAACTGTTCCTAAATTCTATGATTTTCCCAGGCAGGTGTGACCACCATACAACCATTAGCCAATCTTTACAAAATGGCTCTAAAGGTTCTGGATAAAAAGCCACGATACTACCATTCCTGTACCATCATATCAAAATACAACTACTGCTTTGACAGTTTTATCTGTTTTGCTGATATGTGTTTAATGTACAAACTTATTCGTGATCTTGCACCACCACCTCTTAAGCAGTGCATGTCACTCTGCAGAGATAATGTAAGACCCCGTTTACACATATACGTTTTCATATGGTAGGACAGGAGGACAGGTGTGATTTCGAGGACAGGAGCTGCGCTTCTCCACTCCTATCTGTCATTTCATCCAGCTGCAAAGTGAACTGAGCGGCTAGTTTTATTTTGTCCACCAATTTTTTAATTATATTAACAGACATATCATTGATCCGACGGGATATGGTGTTATTCGACAGGGGAACTTTCTTGAGTACGTTGGCTGCTTTCTATATCATAATTTCGGCCATAGCAGTTGATGCAGGGAGAATGAGCTCCTCAACAACTGAGTGAGGCTTTTTTTTATTTACATTTGGTAGTGCACCAAATGTAATATCCATTCATTCAGATGCAGAAGACAAGAAGCAGAAGTATAGTATTAGCGATTCTTTTCCTCTTGTGATCGTGGGTTGCGCTGTTACACCCCACTATACAGCAACATCTGTGGAGTAAGTATAAGAAAAGTTGCTTACAAAAGCTGACAGTTGCTTATAATGACACTATGAGGCTGTTGTTGAGGTTACCTAGATGGTTCAGTGTCAGCTACCTATTTGCATTCTCCAATGTACCATCATGTGAGGCTGTGCTAAGAAATCTAATGTAAAAATGTATGTGTCGGATGGATAATTCAACAAATGTGATAATTGAAAGTCTTGTGAAACCTTCAGAGTGCCATGAGGAATTTATCTAAACTAAGGAAACATTGGAGGACCTGTCTCTATGTCTAAATGTTGTGATGTGATCACAACAGTGACTAGTTACATGTAACTAGTAACTAGGGAGTAACTAGTTACATGTAACAAAAATACGTAATTTAATTACAAAATAAAAGTAACAGTAATAAGTTAGTTACGTTGAAAAACTGTGTAATTAAATTACAGTTACATTAAGGAAATATTCAGGATAACATTTCAAGTTACTGAAGAAGTAGCTTCTGCTGTGAAGATACAAACAAAAACTTCAATATTAATGCAAGAGCCGCAAGAGGCCAAGCAAAGAGACGCATGCTGTCCAGGACCGCGGGTTTGCCATCCCTGGTCTAGCCCATTGCAGAAAGTAAAAATGAGCTAGCAATCACACAAAATGGACAACTTCTAGTTAATGCACTGAAGTCGAAGGAGTTTGTAGGGATCTTTACAGCAGTCAGTGTTGATTAATACTTAAAGGGTAATCCACGGTTTTTAAAACTGGAAATGATTGAAAGCTGACAAAGTTACATTAGTTACATTACTTTGTTAAAGTAATTGAAATAGTTACACTACTATTACATTTTAGGTAGAGTAACCTGTAACTGTAACACATTACATTTCCAAAGTAACTTTCCCAACACTGGCTACCAACATGGCGGCAATATTCCTAGAATGCAAGGCGTCTGCCCGAGCCCTATTACTGTAGGTAATGGCGAATATTTAGGTAGCCTAATTTGTATTATTGTCATTATTTGAAAATAGATTTCAGAATACAGATACA
>JAGFZM010003114.1:27545-52744 GCA_017657215.1 Limnothrissa miodon
GGCCTTACTCCACACCTGTTACGTAGGCCTTACTCCTCACCTGTTACATAGGCCATTCTCCACACCTATTACATAGGCCTTACTCCTCACCTGTTACAAAGGCCTTACTCCTCACCTGTTACACTAACCTCAACACCCGTTTTCCTTTCCTCTCCTTTCCCAACCATCTCTCCCATTTCCCAGAGTAGTGGAGGAGTTCAGGGTATGAGGGGTGAGTTCAGTCATGTGACTTCGGTTCTATGCAGTCATGTGACCTGGGTTAGATACAGTCATGGGACTTGGGTAAGATATGGTCATGGGACTTCCATATGGTCTTGGGTTGAATACAGTGTGAGTTGCATTTAAAGCAGTCATGTGACTTGGGTTCACTATAGTCACGTAGCTTGGGTTCAATACAAGCAGGTGACTTGGGTTCTGTACGATTGGGTGTCTTGGGTTTATACAGTCATGTGACTTGGGTTCAATATGGTCATGTGACTTGGGTTCAGTTTCCTTATTCCTTTACCCAGATGGACAGGGTGTGTCTGCTAAATTCCGTTCAACTTCACCTTCAATTACAGTGGTAATGTATCACACATACACATACAGTGGTATCACCTAAAAATAACAAATAATATTTTTCTGGGGAGTTGAAAATAGTGTTTCATTTAAGTGAATGAGAACAATTTATGAGAGGATACCAAGGTCAAAGTTCAAAACACACACACTATTGATCATCATAAACTAAGTTCAGTATTCTTCATTGCATTTCATAAAGCCATCTTATGACTACTGTAGGACAGGATACTGTGTCATATCCCTATATCCCTTCACAATGGGTTAACACACCTGCTTTTATGCACACCTTTACAACTGGCTACGCTACTATAGGTCATGGTCAAGTCATCTAGTCTAACTGCTGGCAAACATGTCTGTAGCTGCAGTTACTGCGACAGCTCTCAAATCAGTGTACAGAACAGACTAACATGTGACATCCACAGCAGTCAGTAACTCTCAGGTAAGTGTATAACACAGGCTAACATGTGACATCCACAGCAGTCAGTAACTCTCAGGTCAGTGTATAACTCAGACTAACATGTGACATCCACAGCAGTCAGCTCTCAAGTCAGTGTACAGCACAGGCTTATATGTGACAGCCACAGCAGTCAGTAGAGAGAGTATGTACCAGTGAGTATGTACCTGAGAGAGAGAGAGGGGGATGGAAGGATGGAAAAATGAGAAGGAGTCAGAGAGGAAGGGAAATAAAGATAGAGAGATAATAAAAGAATAATAAAGAAAGAGATAGCGAAGAAGAGTGAGAAAGAAAAAAGAAAGGAGGGAGAGAATGAAGGAGAGATAGAGAAAGAGAGAAAGACATCAAGATATAGAGAAAGAAGGAGGTGAGTTTCATTAGGTGAGTGTTAGTTGAGTGTATACCTTTTATCAAGTGAATGTATTCCTCACTTCTGTTGAGTGTATCTCTTTCCTCAATGTATACCTAAGTGAATACCTTCCTTCAGATGAGTGTATACCTTATGCCTAATATACCTTTGTAGTTTAGTTTTATGATTACCTTTCTAATTCATATGTATGTAGAGCTGCCTTAATCTAGTAGTAGAAGTGGAATAAACACTAATCTAATCTAATCTGAGGGAATGTGTGTGTGTGTGTGACGTCACAAAAAAGAAAAGGAGAATAACATACTCTACACTACATTCCATCCAGCACACGACACACACACACACACACACACACAGTAACACTTCCTATCACTCTCATCTGGTGTGAGGAGATGATACTGTACATAATTTGTACAAGCCTAGTCTCTCCTCCTCCACAAACCCTACACATAAACACACACACATAGCTCAATAGCAGTGCTGGGCACACAGGTAAAGCTGCACCGGATCAACAGATCCACAGAACATCACACAAAGGAACGAAAAGGGTGCAGGTGGTAGAGGTCTCATTCACCAACAGGAGGGTTGCATGTTCGAGCCTGCTTTACATTTACAATTTAATACAACACAGGACAACTTAACATCACACAACAACAGAACATCACTCAAATGGCCTCTGCAGAGATGGAGGGCCACAGGGCTGTTTGGATGACATCAGCAGTGAGTATGGACAGGAGTGAGAATGGGTGAGCAGGAGTATGGTTGAGCAGGAGTGAGTATGGACAGGAGTATGAACAGGAGTGAGTATGGACAGAGGTGAGTGTAAACAGGAGTGAGTATAGGTGAGCAGGAGTAAGTATGGACAGGAGTGTGTATAGACAGGAGTGAGCAGGAGTGAGTATAGGTGAGCAGGAGTGAGTTGGAGTGAGTATGGACAGGAATGAGTATAGGTGAGCAGGAGTGAGTTTGAGTGAACAGGAGTGAGTATGGACAGGAATGAGTATAGGTGAGCAGGAGTATGGACTGGAGAGAGGATGGACAAAGGGTCTCCACTCTACAGACTGGCCCATAGGTCAGGCTCAATGTAGGAGGTGGGTAGGAGCCTCTAGAGTTTATTGTCTGGTCTACTCTGGTCCACTCTTCTTCAGCTCTCGACGGAGGCGGTCGCATCTTTCTCCTCTCCTCCCCGGACCTTCCCTAGCTTAGCTCTCTGTCTCGTCTAATCTGTTACAGGAGACTCACACAGCCCTGCACACCGAAACTGGCCTTGGCTGGTTGCTACTGAAAACAACTCCCCTGGCTGTACAGGGCAGCGTGACCCTCCTGCTCTCCCTCCCCCCTCACTATCCAACGCCTCCGTGGCTTCTCACCCCCCCCAGCATGGAGGGGCTCCCTGCCAGCGCCTCAGAAGGAGGCTGCGGATGTGGACTGTTTGTCTGTGCTGGACTCTTACCTGGTGCAACCCTCTACCCCCCCCACCCCCCTCCCTCCCCACCTGTGTTCTGTGATAAATTGCTTATATGTGCTGAGGTGTTTTTTTTCTGACACCAAACTATACTCCCTATTGGTGTATAGTCTGGTGGGCTGTTTTTTATCTCCTCCTCTTTCCTTATGTATTCCAGTTTCCTTATCTCTTTTTTAATGGCGCCGTATGAATGGCAGCCAAGGTGATTCCACCATCTTGAATTTCCCCCTTGGGGATCAATAAAGTATCTATCTATCTATCTATCTATCTATCTATCTACTCAACTGGTCCGAGCCCACACTGGACAGCACATGATGGACTGACCTTGGTTACACGCCTCTTGTCTTGTGTGAGTGGTTGTGTGTCTGAGTGTGTGAAAGTGCAGCGGTATCTCTCTCCATATGACATACATAAACTTCCATGCACAAACAAACATGCACACACAAGCCCAGTCTCTCCTCATCCACAAACCGTATCCTCATGACTACTTGACTCTTTGCACTCTAGCAGAGAAGCCATGACTGTGGGCTATGTAGTGACTGAGAGGAGAGAGAGAGAGAGACAGACACAGACAGAAACAGAGAGAAAGAGACACAGAAAGAAAGAGAGAGAGAGATGCAGAGAGAGACAGAGAAAGGGAGAGATGCAGAAAGACTGAGAGAGAGACCAAAGGAAAAGAAGAAAGAGAGAGACAGCTGTTTGGTACTGCATCACCGGAATGCACTGCAGCTAGTGCAGCAGCCATGACATGAATACTGACTAAACCAAGAGCCGCCTCGCAAGCAATATAGTCCAGTCCAATCACGTTTGGCCAGGAGAGTCTGAGGTTGTGTGTGTGTGAATGTGTACTCACACTGAAATAGTCTCTCTCTCGCTCTCTCTCTCCCTCACACACACACACACATACGCTAACCAAACGAATGCCCGTAGGCTACGTCAGGTGCGGATGAAGGCTACATTCTAGCTATTGTGTCACAACAGTGACAGGGTCCCATTTGAGGTGGGCTGATGCGCTTCTGACGGGCGGCTGCGTGTTTGAGAGAAACAGCGAGAAAGAGGGAGAAAGAAGGAAATTGATAAATGTACGGTTATCGCTGCATACACGAGAGCCAACACTGAAGATTCTTACCCAGGATAACCGAAGCGACGGTGGCTATGAGAAGCCAGTTCCTCTTGAGAAAGCCCTTGACATGGCAACGTCTCCGTTCTCTGTTCCCCAGGACATCCATGGCGGCCGGCTCGGGGAGATGGCGACGGCTCAATCACCGACCCAGACACAAAGGTGAACGGGGTAGACGCTCCACGATCCCCCAGTCTATTCAGTCGTTTCACGGGAGCGCGGGACGCAGAATCCTCGGGAACGAGCTGGTTGTCGCGCACGGCTGCTGCTGAGAAGCTCAACGAGATTTGTCTGGAGATGGAGAAGGGCGAAATCCCTTTTCGCGTCTCTCTAGTCCGAGTGCACTGTTGGGATGTCGGGTGACGAGGCTCTGACGGTTAGCAGAAGTGTGTTCACAACCTCACAATCACACCGGTTTTATCCTCACCCACCCCCTCTCTCTCTCTCTCTCTCTCTCACACACACACACACACACACACACACACACACACAGTGTCTCCTCCCTCTGGACGGGGTAGAGATGCACCTCAAGTCTTTCTGTTGAAACTTTGGGCATTTCAACATAGTGTAGACCACAAGTGGGTTTGGACGATTAGTAGGCTATAATAGTTCAATTGATCATGATGTAGGGCTATTATGCATGTAGGGTAATAGGCACGCTATTTTCTGTTTCTTTCCTTAGGTATGCATATATCTAAGCTTTGTTATTGAATGAGATCATTGTTATGTTTGTTTTTTTTTTCAGAATGGCATTAAAGTTGCTGTCAGGTTTGCGTCTTTGAGGCATTGAGACCCAGATGCAGGCTTTACACACACACACACACACACACACACACACACACACACACACTAAGTAGTCAAACAAAGGGAAAGACTTACATTGGTGAAGGGAATTGAAAACCAGAACAGAGCAGAGCAAGTAACACGAGACACAAGACATGCGACAATGATCATACACAGACTAACCAAAGACAGGGGTATCAAAGAACAAGACGCAGGTGAACAAAAGCAGGGTTAACTAGTGATACAATAATCACGAAGTGCAGGGGAGGGGTGGAGCTATGAAACAGATTGATACACACAAGCACTTGGTTGGGATGACAGGATCACATGACACACAAGGAAGAGAACAGGGAAAGACAAGACCAGAGAATTTTCAATATGGGGAGAATGTTCACTCTCAGAATCCTTCTGGGTGGTACTGCAACGAGAAGGAGCTCCCGAGCAAGTGATGAAGGAATGGGTGGCAATGGAGCTGAAGCCCCCAACACCACATTTCTCTTTATATAATTTTTTCTCCTAAAATTGAATTAATGCATGCAATGCAGGATAACATGACTTGACAATTAGTTGACAAATACAATTTTTAATATCTGTTGTTATTCCTAAAAACCCTTTAAAGTTTACATGTCACGTGACACAAAAGCGAACCACTTTACGGCAATCGCTACTTTCTGCCTCTGTGACAGTCGGCAGCTGGTGCCTGGTTCCGCTTCATGACGGTCGTAATTGGTCGTGATTTCTCACTGACCAGCCAGCATCCATGAGCTAAATGCTAGCATGTTACACGGAAAGCGGCCCATCCTATGAAAAGCAGAAAGGACATGAGTGACCGTTTCATTTCTAGTGGAAAATCTATACTCAGGTAGCTACTACCACAACGTACATTAAGAAATTAAGTTGTCAACTGTGACAACAACGAGTTTTAGCCGCTTAGCTCCATAGACCACAATTCATTTTTCACTTGCTCAACAGCAAAACTAGCGGAATTTCAACAAATTGCAGACAAAATCCGGTACAATGGAGTTAATAGAGAGTGGACCAGCTCCCCGTAGATGGGCTCTGACAAGACACATGACCACAGAAACCAGAAACTAAAACAGGAAGCACATGACAAGGACATCAGGAACTGAAACAGGAAGGAAACAAGACCATATGACAGAACAAAGAAAACTACTGAACTAAGGCCAACACACAACTGAGCCCTTAAGCGACGGCTCACAGACGTCCCTAAACACACAAAATACAATCAAGTCCAAACAGGGCCAAAGGCTGGTGGGCACGGTGGATGGCCAGGAACAGGAGGCCAAACCAGCGGACAGGAAGGGTCAGGAGGTCGTCCAGGATGCAGACCAGGGAGCCAGGCAGGCATGGCGGACTGGCGTGGGACATCAAGTGAACGGCCTGGACAAGGACCAGAGCGCAGAGCAGCTGGGCAGAATACGTCAGGCAGACGGCCAAGATGCGGACCACCGTACAGAGCAGATAGGCAGATGGCATCCGGCAGACGACCAGGACGAGGACCTGGAGCGATTAGGGCAGCAACCAGGCACAGAGCCGAAACTAGAGCAGAACGGCTCAGAACGTTTGGAAGCCAAACGTGGGGCTGGAGTCCGGGCTGGGGAACAGAGTTCAATTCAATTCAATTCAATTTTATTTCTATAGCGCATTTTTACAATAGGCATGTCACAAAGCGCTTAACACAAGAGGCCCAATGAGCAACAGGGGCAAGGAAAAACTCCCTAGCAGCGTTTTTTGTTTTTACTTGTTATGGTAGAGGAAGAAACCTTGAGCAGTTCCGACGGCTCAAGGGGCTAACCCAACTGCCTAGGGCAGGTTTTCAGTCTCTCAGTTGGCGGGTAGTCCACAATTATTACATTAGATACACATTACAAGAAAATTTTGGTAAATAAAGTAATATAGGAGTCCCATTAGAATCCCAGGATATAGTCCCATGTCATTAGGCGCAGTCAAGCCAGGGGCCAGCTAGAGGCTGTATCGATCATGTCAGGGTCATCTGTGAAGCTGAAGGCAGACCGCCCAGGAAGCCAGAGATGCAGGATCAGGCAGTGGAAGGCAGGGGTGACCCTCAGCAGGGAGGCAGTGGCATGGACAGTGGAGTGGGTTGAGGACCATTCAGGAGTGCCGCCGGATCACGTTGGAAGAAGGTCCCAGGAGAACCCAGGAGATGCAGGCGCAAGCAGTGGAAGGCAGTGATGACTCACGGCAGGGTGGTAATGGCATGGAAAATCAGAGAGGATATGAGTTAGAACAGTCTCCATCAGATTTCAGAGAATGTGAGTTATATTGCATGTGAAACCATATACAGATGTTGGCTAAGTGAAGAGAGAGAAGTAAGTGGAGAGGAAAAGAGAGGAGGAGAAAGACAGAGTGAAAATTGTACGGGTTAACAGATGGGTGGATTGTGGCGGCATTAAACTATAGCAGCATAACTAAGATATGATGTATAACAAGCCAACACCACCAAAGGAAATGGTCAGTGGCCACCAAGCCCTGGACGGGAGCTTACAGCAGAGGCAGTCCTTTCCAATAATACCCTGAGGAGGTGTGGCTTACCATACACCATCCCTAACTAAAGGGGTCAGTAAATAGAAAGGTTTTGAGTCTAGACTTAAAGGTGTTGAGAGTGTCCGCTTGACGAATGTTAGAAGGGAGTTTGTTCCACAGGACAGGCGCATGATGGCAGAATGCTCTTCCTCCCATTGTCGATTTTGATATTCTAGGAATTACTAGGAGACCAGCATTCTGTGACCTTAGGGGTCTAGAAGGGTGGTAGGGAACAAGTAAGTCTTTAATATATGCTGGAGCAAGGCCATTAAGGGCTCTATATGTTAGGAGAAGTATTTTAAAATCAATTCGGCTTTTAACAGGAAGCCAATGTAAGGAAGCAAGGACAGGTGTGATATGTTCATATTTTTTTGTCCTAGTGAGTGCTCGTGCTGCAGCATTTTGTATTAGTTGAAGGTTTTTGATGCAGCTAGTACCACATCCAGAGAACAGTGCATTACAATAGTCAAGTCTGGAGGTAACAAATGCATGTATTAGTTTTTCTGCATCCTCAAAAGAAAGGAATTTTCTGACCTTAGCAATATTGCGTAAATGAAAGAATGAGGTTTTGGAGATATGCTTTACATGACTATTTAAAGAGAGGTCTTGATCAATATACACCCCAAGGTTCTTGACCTTTGTGTTAGGTGTGAGTGAAAGGTCACTAAGTAAGCTCTGATGATGGGGTAAAGTGTTGGTCAGGTTTTTAGGGCCAATCAACATGACTTCAGTCTTATCAGAGTTTAAGCAAAGGAAATTATTAGTCATCCAGTTTTTGATGTCACTGAGGCAGGCAACAAGTTTTGTTACTGGCGAACAATCATTAGGCTTCATTGAAAGGTATAGTTGGGTGTCATCTGCGTAAGAGTAGAAGGTAATGCCATGTTTTCTAATAACAGATCCCAAAGGTAGCATGTAAAGGGAGAATAGCAGAGGTCCCAGTACTGATCCTTGGGGCACACCATACTTGACTTCAGTGTGGCATGATGCTTCATTATGTGCATGTACAAACTGGTAACGTCCAGTAAGGTATGACCTGAGCCAGGCTAATGCAGAATCTTTGATGCCAATCATATGCTCAAGTCTATGTAGTAGGATGCTGTGATCAATAGTGTCGAAAGCAGCACTTAGATCCAGTAGTATTAATAATGAAATGCATCCATTATCAGATGAGACAAGGAGATCATTGTAGACCTTTACTAGGGCTGATTCTGTGCTATGGTATGCTCTAAAGCCAGATTGATAGGTTTCCTGAATGTTATTTGCGTCCAAGAAGGTACAAATTTGCTTAGACACTATTTTTTCAAGAATCTTTGATATAAATGGGAGGTTGGAAATAGGTAGGTAGTTAGCCAGGACATCAGGGTCAAGGTTGGGCTTTTTGATTAAAGGCTTAATGACAGATGTCTTGAAAAGTTTGGGAACATGTCCTGCTGCAAGAGAGTGATTTATAATATTAAGTATCGGCTCAGCTAGGTTAGGGAGAGTAGCCTTAAGGAGATCAGTAGGAATTGGATCCAGTAGACAAGTAGAGGCCTTACTTGATGAGATCAGCTTGATAATTCCAGATATACTGGCAGGTGTAAATGAGTCCAGGTATGCTATAGGTCGGCTAGGACTTGCTGTTTCCATTATAGGGGAACCAGCTGAATTTGAGGTTTGAATGGTGTTATTTATTTTACCTCTAATAGATTCAATTTTATCATTAAAAAAAATCATGAAATCATTGCTGTCTAATGTTATTGGAATGGAGTGTGTCACTTCATTCCAACTTTTAGTTAAGCGCGATATTGTGTTAAAGAGGAATTTGGGATTGTTTTTATTATCATTTATATGTGAGGAGTAGTATTCTGTTTTTGCAGTATTAAGTGCTTTCTTATAGTCTTTTAGGCTGTCTTTCCATGCAAGATGGAACACTTCAAGTTTGGTGGCATACCATTTTCTCTCAAGTTTACGTGCAGCTTGCTTCATTGAGCGTGTCTGTTCTGTATACCATGGGGCAATTTTGTCTTGTTTTCTAATTTTCTTTTTAAGTGGCGCAATGGAATTTAATGTAGTGTAAATTGCATCTATAACATTATCAGTTAATTGATCAACTTGAGTAGGGCTGGGAGGAGGGCCTTCTAATGTGTATTGTGTCATTAAGGGTTCAAGAAGAGAAGGAATTTTATCTATGAAGTCGCTTGTGGCTTTATTCGTCTAGTGTGGTAGCAAATAGAGTTAGGGGCAGTAGAATCTATTGTAGTCTTTAGAGTTATTAGGGAATGGTCAGTTAGTGAAGGACATTGAGGTAGGATAGCAAGTTGTTCTATTTGTGCACCATATGTTAGAACAAGGTCAATAGTATGACTACCTTTATGTGTAGGTGCATTAACATGTTGGAAAAAGCCAATGTGTTCAATTAAGGATTGGAACGCTGATGCCAGGCTATTATTTACATCATCCATGTGGATGTTGAAATCGCCCAACACTATAATATTATCAGTTTTAATGACTAGTGAGGAAAGAAATTCTGAGAATTCAGTCATAAAGTCAGAATAGGGGCCTGGGGGTCTATATAATGTTACAATCGTTAAGGGTATATTAGATCTAGATGTTTTGTCAGGTTGCATAAGATTGAGAACAAGGACCTCAAAAGATTTAAATTTGTATTCAAATTTGGGAGCCATAGTAAGGTTGGAGTTATAAATTGTGGCAACACCACCGCCACGACCATTGTGTCGAGGTATGTGGTAATTAAAGTGACTTGGAGGAGTAGCCTCATTAAGTGGAAGGTATTCGTCCGGTTTTAGCCACGTTTCGGTTAGGCAAAGTATGTCAATTTCATTATCAGTAATAAGCTCATTTATTAGGGCGGTCTTTGAGGAGAGCGAACGAATATTTAGTAATCCGAATTTCATTTGTGATTTCTGACGATCACGTTTATTTGTTTCTGGTTTTATAAATATGAGGTTGCTACTGTTTACTTAACTGGTCGTTTTGCGATTCGTCTGGTCGCGGTCACTCTCCCTAACTGCCTGCTGGGTTGACGGTGAGGCGGCAGAGATCTGTTTAAGACAGTAATTCTGCTACCTGAACCAACTCTGGTATGTCAGGAACACGCCGAGTTTAAGTGGCGGTCAATGTTCCTAGAAAGGAGCACCCATCCTCGAAGGATTAATGCCGTCTCGATTCAAAAGTCCAGATTTTCCCCAGAAAGAGCTAAAGTTATCAATGAAGCCCACATTGTTATCGGCACACCAGCCCGACAGCCATTGGTTGAGTGAAAAAATTCTGCTGAAAATTTCTTCACCGCGTTTAATAGGTATGGGACCAGAGAAAGTTACTGAGTCTGACATCGTTTGTGCCAACCTGCACAATGAAATAAAGCTTGTTTTAGTGATCTCCGACTGTCTTGGAGTTCTGGAGAGCGCCGCGGGGTCGCCACTGGAGGAGTAGTCTCAGGTTCAGGAGTAGACCGTCTCCTCCCAGGTCTCCTTTGCCTACGTCTCCTCTTGAGTGGTGGCTTAATTGCCAACATAGTCCCCCAGAAAGGACTTTGCCGGACAAAATGTAGTCTAGAGGCTGGGACAGGTCGAGGAAATCCTCCTCATCACTGAAATAGTCCTCCTCATCAGAACAGTACTCCGGGCAGAACAAATGCCAAGGCTGTTCCCAAGACGGCAGATCAGAATTAAAATCAAAGTAAATACCTGCTGGGTCTCTTTGTGGTTGGATCATTCTGTCAGGTTTGCGTCTTTGAGGCATTATTGAGACCCAGATGCAGGCTTTACACAGACTCACAGTTTATTCACTAAGTAGTCAAACATAGGGAAAGACTTACACTGGTGAAGGGAATTGAAAACCAGAACAGAACAGAGCAAGTGACGTGAGACACAAGACATACGACAATGATCCAACACAGACTAACCAAAGACGGGTTTAAATACACAGGGGAATCAAAGAACAAGACACAGGTGAACAAAGGCAGGGTTAACTAGTGCTACAATAATCACGAAACGAGACAGAGTGCAGGGGAGGGGTGGAGCTATGAAAAAGATTGATACACACAAGCACATGGCTGGGATGACAGGATCACATGACACACAAGGAAGAGAACAGGGAAAGACAAGACACATGACCACAGAAACCAGAAACTAAATCAGGAAGCATATGACACAAGGACATCAGGAACTGAAACAGGAAGGGAACAAGACCATATGACAGAACAAAGAGAAAACTACTGAACAAAGGCTAACACACTACTGTGCTAAAACACAAAACACCCAAAACCCTGTTGCAGGTTCGGCTCCACGAGAGTAGTTAGCGATGATGACCCATACATGCGTGAGCCTTGACCCACGCACTCACGGGACCTCACGAGAAGACCTCTCACGCATGCGGTTGATTGTGGTCCACATACATTCTGAATGTTAGTCATGTTAGTCATAGTTGTGTTTTTTGGAGTCGATTTTTGAGGAACATACATAGACCATCAGAATAATAAAAAAAAGGGGTAAATAAATTGTCCACTAGATAACTTAGATAATTACACCAGAGAACTTTTTTTTTTTATTTCTTTTTATATCAGAGAACTGTTTATCCGTAAACAGGCTTGCTTACATTTTGAAAAATTTAATGTGAGGGAGTGAATTTGTGATGGTATTTTAGTGACACCTGCTGGCCAAATGCGCTCAAGAGCGCAGGGCTGTGGTCTGTGAGAGGGGAGACTGAGAGACTACTGTAAGAGTAGTTATGCTGGCCACTTCTGACCGGACAGACACATTAGGCTACTTTTTCTGAATGGTCAGTGTGGCTACACACTGTAATACGGTATGTAAATATTAGTAGGATGGGTAAAGTCCATGAGTCCAGAGTCCATTTACCCTAGATTCATTGAAAGGGCCCTGTTTCTTTCTGTTCAGTTCTGTTCTTGTTCCGTAAGTGGTTGTCTTACAACTGCTTCCTTACTTGGAAGCAAATAATTTTTTACACCCTCTGGTTGATACTGACAGCTACATTTTTATCTGAAGACACTAAGAAATCACTTCACAAAGAAAATGTCAATTTTCTCACAGTGCTGTTTTTTCTAGATTAAGAACAAAATAAAACAAAACCAAACATTTGATCTTAACACTTGTCTAATAGGATGTAGCATTTGCTAAACAATATGACACAAGCATGGGATAGGCTGTGTTACTTAAGGAGATTTTAGTGTCCTGAAACATACACACAGACGTATATCCACACAGAGAGAGCCACACACACAGATGTACACACACAGGCACAGAGAGAGAGGGAGACACGCATAGACAGAGAGAGAGAGAGAGACACACACACGCGCGTGTGCTGTGGCTGTCATGAGGTTTAGTCATTATTTGGGGAGGGGGGGAAGGAACAGTATAATTTGACAACCAGGGACGGATTATGGGTCGTGTGAGCCCTGGGCAAAACGTATATATGTGTATAAATCTGACGATGGTCTATGGGTGCAAGAAATAGACCCAACAAGAAATATACCGATAATGCGGTCAAAATAATGTAGCCTACTGCGAATTTCTTGCCAACTAGCGCCACGGCGGGCAAATGATAAATGAAACCTTTTGTCCTACCTTCGTAGACTAATGTTGTCTTTTCCACTTACTATCAGAAATTAAAGAACCCCAATAGAACTTCCCTCTAGGCGTTATTTTTTTCCTGGATTGAAAGATCTGACGGATATGTTTATTATTACATTTTTTGTCTATCAAGTCACAAAAGTAATTTATGTTGAGCTATAGTGTTCATACCAAATGACAAGTGACTTTTCATAAGCTGCTGGACTAACCCTTTAGGGATAGCTCTCACCAGTGTGTTGAATATCTTAAATGGGACAAGGAAACCATCACAAGATAAAAAATTGTCATAGGATAAAATAGTACCAGAACTATCAAATAAAGAGATAAAATGAATGCCATATTCGAACCAACTAGAGAAAAACAAGGATTTGTTTTTAACTGTGATGTCTGCATTATTCCAAATGTGTTTTATGAGGCGAGAAGTTGTGAATGAAACAGTTTCCAAACAAGAAGATACTGTTGGTGAAATTTAGATAACTTGCCAGGCAATTTGGAGGGCGTGTAGTCACATTTTAAAATGAAAGAAAGGCCACCAACTCGGTTAAATATATTATTTGGAATAAAAAAACACAAAGAATTGGAATAAATAAGACACCTCCTTATCCATCCAATTCTAAATGAGTTTAGAGTGTCCAAAAAGTCTAATCCACCCTGTGCTTTACAATTGGAAAGAACCTCCTTTTTAAGTTTATTGGGTTTATTTTTCCAGATGAAGTCAAGAAACATTTTATTAATCTCTTTAATAATTTTAGCATTGATAAATAATGATAGAGAGGGGTAAACAAAATGGGAGAGTCCGTCTGCCTTAAAGCCTCTATGTGTAGGATTTATCTTCTATTTATCTTCGTCTTTTATCAAAAATATATTTTTTATTTTAAAAATATAAGGTAAAACGATGGTAATTACCTCCATGAATAAATTGTAGTGTTCCGGTAAACTTGGTAATTTCCATTTATATATAGATATGGCTGGGGACCAAAGAAGAATATCCATTTTGCGCCGCCATTTTCAAAAATACGGGTTCTTGTAGGGGAGAGCAGTATCGTATATTCAGCTCCGTCTTTCGCGTTTCCGCTCAGAGACTGAGTAGCAGAAACTGAGATAAGAGCGAGCGAGCGAGCGTTCGGCCTCCGTAGCAAGAAACTAGGATTGTGGGAAGGGGAGGGCTAATACATTTTATTCAAACGTATGCAGTATACCACTTCGCCGATAGATGGGAAATTCTGATACGATCCTACACATAGAGGCTTTAACCAGAAGACTCCTACCAAAGATGCTTAAGTCTCTGCAACCAATAGTTGAGAATAGTTTTTGTTTTGGCCATTTTTGATGAAAAGTTTAACTTCTATCTATTGGCTATGTTTTTGGTAATGTGAATTCCATTCAAAACACTTGACATCAAACTCATGCAAGGGTAATATCTCACACTTAGAGACATTTAGAGAAAAGTTCAACCACAGATAAAGCACAAGGCAGCCGATTTTTGTCCAAATTCCACGTTTTGTCTCAAATCTATTTGTTGTATTGTGATTAATTATCACAGAACTATTAATATCTGTAAGCATCTCAATAACATTGACAAAGGTATCGCCAAATCCAAATAGCCTAAGTGTTTTCAAAACAAATGCTCAATGGTATCAAAGGCCTTGTAGAAATCTAGAAAAAGAATAAGAGCCTGTGACTGTACTTCATCAGCATAGTCCATTAAGTCATGCACCAACCTTAAATTATTTGTTATATGACGATTTCTCGTAAAGCCAGACTGTGTTTCAGATATAATACCATCAAGACCAGTTTACCACAAGTCTATTGCCGTAAACTACAGTATAAAGATTTGTACTCTACTAAGTTTAATCTCAATTACTGCAAAACTCTTTGCGATTCTAATATAACAGCTGCTCAACTTTCAAAAACTTTTTGCACACCTCGCTGGTAGGTGCGTAGGAAATGACCAGATCAGGTCACAGAACAGGAACATAGATCGAATCCCGCACACTGACCATTTCACATGTAGTTCATTTATTTTCAACGTTTCGGTCTTAGACCTTCATCAGGTAAATATAACCGCTGCTGAAATACTAAAAGCTATCCAGTCTATGAAAAAAGGAAAAGCTCCTGGTTTAGATGGGCTCTCTGTAGAATTTGTTTTGCATTTTTGGGAATACAGTCAGGATCCGCTACTTTGTATGTATAGAGACTGTTTAGAACAGAAGGAGATGACCACCACTATGAAACAAGTTATTATTTCTCTCATCCCTAAACCAGGGAAAGATCAACAGTTTGTTGACAATTTCTCTATTAAAGCAACACTAAAGAGTTTTTAAGTTTTCAAAATCGTTTTGGTGGTCCATCAACTCATAACAGTATGAACGTTACCTTCTGCATCTGCTCTGGAGCCCTCTATCGGCTGTAATAGCACTAAACAAGTTCGCCCTGTCGAAAACGTGGTTGTGTTTGAATTGCAATCATGGCGGAGCTACTATAGAAAAGAAGGAGATCTGAAGGACCAAAAAAAAAAAACGGGAACCTGAGTGAATATTGGTCCGGCTTTCATTTGTTGGCGAGAGATGAAGGAGGCTACACATTGCAAAACGCATGGTGACCTAGCTTTGTTGCTACTGGACTTGTAAGTAATAATGGTATATCCGACAGTATTCATCATTGATTGTTTTATCTATCAATTAGCCTGTGATAGCTACAAACAGTGGATGAATTTTAGTCTTTGTGTTAGCTAAGGTGCTAACGTGGGTAATGCTAGGTACGTTTCTATAAGTTGTTTATAGCTTTAGTGTATTTGAAAGCATGCCATCATCCGTAAGTTGTCAACATATTTATATGTGAGGCGGATATTTGATTGTGAAACTAGTGGATTTAGAAATTAAATGAAAATTGAGTACACATCCATGTTACGGTTGTAAGTGTAACGTTACGCATGCAATCTGATGGGTTAGAAGCTATCTATTTTGGCTTTCGAAACTACAGTTTTGCAGTCTGTTTAGCAAAAAATTTTTCCCGTTGTGGTTTAGCATGCATATAATATATATTATATGCATGCTAAATTATTTACGACAGCAGTAATTCCGGTTTTAACCTGTAGATTGTGCAATTTTGAAACTCTTTAGAGTTGCTTTAACCATCGACTATAAAATAATAGCCTTACAATAAAAGGCTGTAACAAATTCTGAAATTGAAAAAGGGTCAGTAGAAATTATGCCATTTATATTAAGAGAAGTTAAAGCCTTTCTTTGACCATTTTTTTTCTCTAGTGCAAAAAAGTAACTTGTGTTCTTTTCGCCCTCTTCTAGCCATTTGGCCCTTGATCTTATGAATGCACCTCTGGCTAAATGAAAATAGAACTCAAGTTGTAAACTAAGTCTTTTAATTTCTATTTTTTCATTTTCATTAATATTCTCTTTAGATAACTCATTTAATCTATCAAGTAATTTAGTTTCCATGTGATTTCGATCACTTTACATCTCTTAATGGCAATATCGCTGGTCTTGTACTTAAAGGCCCACTATGCAACATTTTTCATTTAATTAATCCGTTTCATACTGTTTAGGATGCTAAAATGAATCATTACACGGCGAACGAACAGTGTAGAATGCGCCACAGTGGCCAATAGCGCAGCACTTGCAATGTTCAGCAGCACAGTCCGCCTCCAATAGAATGCAGTGCAATACAATGCAATACAGCGGTCTTTAGAGGGAGCTCGTGAGAGAGAAAAACAGAACGTTGCTTAGCCCCTCTTTAAAGAACTCCCATTTTTGTTTACATCACTCAGTGAAGTTGGAAAATATTTCATTATATAGTTAGTAGTTATAAGGTCTTTAATACTGTTGTTGAAACTTTCATCTTTTAATAAGGCATTATTCATCTTCCAATAACCTCGTAACGAAGTAGTAACCTGCTGGTCGCCCAATTAAATTGATCAGCTTGTGGTCAGAGAATGGAGCAACTGAATGTAATATATTCTTAACAAAATGAATGGCAGAATGAGATATCAAAAAAAGGTCGATCCTTGATTTAATTGATAGGTTTTTGTTTGACCTGGTGAAGTCCACTAGGTCTGGGTTAAAGAAGCGCCAAGATCAGAACACAAATATAGAACCAAACTATTGGCAATAGGACCCTGACTCAATTTAGGGGGAATCTACAAACACTGGAATCTATACACTCATTGAAGTCACCACCAAAGACAATATGGAAGTCAACATATCTATTAAGAAATAATTTGGCATTGTTTGATATTTGGGCAAATAATTTTTTGTCAGAGGAATGTGAGTTGTAGCCGTAAATGTTGCATATAATGAAAATCACATTTTCCTGCTTTATGACAATCATCATCCATCTTCTTTCACGGTTTCTAGAACTTCACCTTTGAATTTGTGCAAAAGAATAGCAACTCCTGCTGAATTATTACTTCCATGGCTGTAGCGCATGGTACTCCCCCCACTGTGATCTCCAAAATTTAACATCCAGATCAGTAGAGTGAGTCTGTTGGAGCATTACAATGTCTGCATCGCTTCTTTTACAAAATAAAAATAAGGCTTTCCTTTTCACAGTGTCTCGCATTCCTCTTACATTTAAAGACAAAATAGACAAAGACTTAAAAGAAAAATCCATAACAGTGAACAATCAACACTTAATCAGAACTTTAAAGCTTTCTAACTCAACTAGCTACAAAGGAGAGGTGGATAAAAAACATTGTTTATCAAAACATAGTGTGCGACAAACAAAAGAAAACTCAAAATGACAATATAAATATAGTAGCCTACTATAGAACCTTGTCCCTAATTTAGATTTGAATACATATTATGATGAAATTGTTTCTCAAAATAGAGAGTAATAATAGTAATAATAATAATAATAATAATAATAATAATAATAATAAAAAGAACCCCAACAAAAAAATAGGCTGTATTGTAGGCTATTGCCATTCAGGCAAACCAACCATTACAAAGAACCTAACTTGAAAGCATACAAAGGGATCCCATAAATAGACCACATGTCCTGGGATTGCCAATGAAGAGAAAAAAGAAAATGCATATTAACCTCTGATCAATGTGATTTTGAGAATGGATTTTATGGTGAATTTCTTTTCTTATTTGACCTCTGAGAAGAAGTATTTTTTCCCATCAATGAGAGCATTTGAGTCCTTAAAGGACTCCTTCTGTCCTTGAAGCCTTAAAGGACGCCTTCTTCCCCTCTTCTCAAGCCTTCTTGACTAGTGGCCATAGTCTGTCCCTTGCAGCTCTGTCCTCGGGAGGCAGAGGTTCCGTGATGGTCAGATGTTTTTCGCGGAGATACTTGCTGTTTCTGGCAGAATGCCAAACAGCATCTCGAACACGACGTGCGGCAAAGAGAATGATGAAAGATCTATTCTTTTCCGCTTGTTTAGGTCCAAGATGATGTGCAATGTCGATTCCTGCATGCATATCATTACTGACAGCGTGTTAGCACCAAAACCTATTCCTTTGGATGTAGCTTGCGTTGTCTTCTCAATTGTGAAAATCTTTTGGAATGTCGCTTCGTGCATGTCAGAGAGCTCGCGAATAGATGGTACGATGTCATTACCATCACTGTTACTAGCCAAAACAGTTGTATCACGTTTGGTTTCCTTACTCAAGGGTTTGGTAGGGGTGTCTATCTCGGCTACTACAGTAATTTCACCTATATCAAACGATGGGCTTGAGTCCATCCAAGTTCTGCCCTCTTCCTCACCTGATTCCACAGGAGATTGATATGCATTGGAGCTAACACTATCTAGCTCGTCTGGAATATCCTGCTGCATCTTCTGCTTCTTCGATTTTCTTTTCCCCCCTTTCATAAACATTCCACTCCTTCACTCAACTAAAAGTAAATTAACGTAAATAAAGAAACACACGTATGTTTTCTCAGATTATGGTTAAATTATTGGTTGTTTTACCACGTCACTAAAAGTTTCTTGATGAGCTCACAAAAACACGTCCATCTACGATGACGCCATCTTGCCCCCCCCCCCATGGAATGTGAAATTCACTGAGCAGACTGTGATGTCATGTTTTTAAGAGATATATCTACTGTTTAAAGTGTTTAAGACCTGTTTACACATATACGTTTTCTCTTAAAAACGGACACTTGTGCCTTTTATTAAACGGAGATGTCGCCTCTGAAAACGATTCTTTCTGAAAACTCCATATTCACGTTTGCGTGTACACTGCGAAAAAACAGATAAAACGTAGTTTTTGGGTCTGACCTGGGCGGACTGCTGTCTGGTGGGAGAACTTTGAAAATGTGGTGGTTGTCGCCACCTCACCGAAATGGCGTGAGGCTTCTGATTGGCTTGAATGGCTTTCTCCTTCTTCCTACACTGCGGAAACTTTTTGGAAACGATGGTGTAGGCCCTATATGCACAGAATTATTTTGGAAAACGGAGGGAAGAAAATATTTGTTTATCAAAATACCCAGGTATGTCTAAACGTAGCCTAAATGTTTGCGCTAGAGATAGAGCTCATCTCCCTCTTCTCAATAAAATCCTTTCTCACAAATAATGGGCCAGTTACAATGCAAGTCATCTCTCTCTCTCTCTGTGTGTGTGTGTGTGTGTGTGAAGTAAGTCTCAAAGAATACAGCTATGGTTACCTGCATGACCAAATACCACAGTGTATCATTAGGCCTCCCATGACAAAATAGCATTTACAGAGAGGGATAAGGGATCGGGTTGGTTTGTTACTCAAAAGGGATCTGCTGGTTAAGGGATCCGATCAGGTTTGTGACTCAAAGGTGATCTGGTGGGGCGGCATGGCTCAGTGTGGGGCGGCATGGCTCAGTTGGCTGAGGCCTGCGTTCAAGTCCGACACAAGGTCATTTTCCGATTCTGCCCCATCATACTGATCAGTTTTGTATTTGTTTTTTTAATTAGTTTTACTTAGTAACTCTTAGCATGTCAAAGATTCAGTTTTTACCTTGACAAACAATGGCCACACACATGATTAAAGACTTAACTTTCAACCACAGTTTATATGAAGGCGAAAAAAAAATATGTACAATACTGTGCATTTCAAGGCAAGACGAGGCAAGTTTATTTATATAGCGCATTTCATACACAAAGTAGGCAGTTCAATGTGCTTTACAAAGATAAAAATAAAAACATAGTGGATGAAATAAAGTAAGAAAACAAACAAATAAGATTAAAGGAAAAAAGTTAATGAAGAACAGAAAATAAAAATAATTTCAGAATAAGGATTTTCCCAAATTTACAAATTTGTAACCTACAAATGTGATCCTATATATCCAGCAAACAGAAACAGTCCTATTACAATAGTAACCATCATGCTTAGAAATAAATGAGCCCTTCTTCATCCAAGTCAAACACCTCAACTGACAGTAGCAACCCTGGATATTCCCAAAAGTAGTTCCCTAGCGTGCACTATTCCTTTAGACAAAGCAGCCAGGTAGTCATAGGAAGGTGTGGGTTGACCTTCTACACATTATGGGCCTCTCTATATTAAGAGGTCCGGAGTTCTAGACTACATTTTATTTCAGATACTTTTTTATTTCAGAAATAAAATAGTATCATGGGGTGTGGTAACTTCTTCTAAGGCTCTGTACACACTGCACACCCACTCCCGTGTCACCAATTCAGAAAACTCAAAAATCTTCAAAAATCGTTTAGCTAATAAATCAAAATACAAAATATGTCAATAATTCAGTTCTACACTAGTTAAGGTATTAAACAGGATATTGTTCCCTATCAGTCAGTCAGAATCTCTATCAGCTCAGTCCAACTGTGTAATAAGAAATCACATGTAATGTGACTTGTATTTAACATTGGTCAAAATGGTTAGTGGTTAAACACACATTAACACTTGATAATTATTACTTTTGGAACATCCCTCGTGAATTTACATATTTTTGCATGTCAAATAATATTCTAACAAAAAATAATTTAGAGCAAATTTCTCTAAATGGCTCTTACGTGGTGTTGATTAACTATGGGATGTGAAAGCAGCCAATAATGAAAATCAATCAAATGAAATGCAAAACATTTTTGCTAGTTAATTTTCTGTGCTGTTATTCTAGTAAAGTGAAAAATCATCATTTGGCTTTTAATTTTCCTGATAAGAATGAGATGTTTGTGACAAAACTAAAAAAATAAATCTAAAATGTCTATGTTCATGGCAATGAAAATGAAATGACGGATGGTTTTGACAGACCTTTTTCTAAAAAAAAAAATAAAAAAAAATTCACATTTTGTCACACATGATAAAAGCCATTTAAGCCATTAAACGCAAAATTTCAATATCTACATTTTTTTTTTACATTTGGAAAAATAATAATTTTACCATAAAACTGAAAGTGAAATGTTTTTATATGTCACAAATGTTTGTGCCCTTCTTCATATGAAAATCCTGAAACAGCCACAAAAGCATGGGTGAATTAAAGGAGACATATTATGCAAAAACTCACTTTTTACGGGGCTTTGAGAAAACCCGTCCATCCGTTTTCTGATGGTCAGTAGAAAGACTGTGGTGTCAAGAATATTATGCTCCTGTGAGCCATTTGGATGGCTCCCTTATTTTCACGTCACACTAAGGGAATTGGCATAGACCAACCCCAGCACCTGTCGAATCCCCACCCATTTAGCCAAAGCTAATGTCTATCTGCTTAGATTGAAAGATGTTTCTCTCCATACTACCTGGGCGCTTTTTAAAACGCTGCTGCCAGTTTTTCAAGTTGAGAAATACGTCGGGTTCTTTTTGGAACAGCTGACCAATCATTGTCAAGAATCAAAACTCTGGCGTCCTGTGGCAATCAGCAGTAACAGGAGACGGTTGAGGTAGAGGATTATAAAATGTCAACTATTAACACCATGAGCGATATGACTTGCCAATTTCACTGTGTAATAGTATTGATCTATTGAGTAAAGTTATCCATATTTGGATTTTTTTGTTTACCAGTTGTCTTTATTTCAGACCTTTCAAAAGTTAGCATGTTAGCTAATGTACGTGAGATTAGCTCACGTTCATGACATGGGAAAAAAAAGTTATCAACTGATAAATGCTGCCAATGCTTTTTTTGTACTAGAAAAAGCCTCGGGGTCGGTGTTTTTTACTTTAAAAAAACCCACCCAGTGTGAACACCTTCTAATGCTTGTTAAAATATTGTCTGGGTTTAAATGAAATGTTTATCATGTTATCATCAGTGGAGGCGTGCCATCAAGTAACGTTAGTCTAAAAGCCCATAGTCTGACGTTAGCAGTTGTAGCCTCACTTTATAAAACGTTACTTGAGCTATTCAAGCTTTGTTGAGTTTAAAATGTTAGCAAATACTAAATGTTGTAAAGAGTTGGCATTATGTTTCTAAAAAATAACCTTACATTAGGCTACATTGTTGTGGCAAACTAAACATGGTAGGTTAACAACTAAGGAGGGATCCAATGGTAACAAATATGTTTATTAAATAAGTTTATTAAAAAAGTTGACTAAACATTCAGAAACATTACGGATACTAACGTATCCTCGGTTCTCTGAGTGAGAAGCCGAAACGAGTGTAAACGTACGAGTGGATGATGCCTATCATCTCCTACTTTTCTGAAGTCATTTTTAACCAACCCTTTGAAAAAAGGGCAGTAAGCGCACTGACGAGCGCAGGCAACTACTTAGACAGCCCTGCGTGATGTCAGAAAGTCTATATATTGACTGCGCTTACGCTTCAGGTCCTCTTTGCCAAGCTCGCCAGCGTCGGCGATTGAGGCCCGAAGCGTACGTTTCGGCTTCTCACTCAGAGAACCGAGGATACGTTAGTATCCGTAACGTTCTCTTTCGTTTCAAAGCCGAAACGTACGAGTGAATCACTACAACCAAGCCTCAAGAGCCCTACACCGAGGAGCCCGAGGTGGGAAGATCCATGGGACCGCCGCCGGGCCCAGAGAGAACACTCTCTGCTACACCCGGCCTGGTGACGTCCAATGCGTAAAAACGCGCGAAGGTGTTGCCTGAGGCCCACGAAGCGCTCAAGCAGATATCCTTCATGGGGACGCCTTTCCAGAAGGCCCAAGAAGCCGCCACTCCACGGGTGGAGTGCGCCCTGACATGAGCAGGCGGAGGAACACCCACCGCCTCATATGCCAGACGTATGGCTTCCGTAAGCCAATGCGACATGCATTGGGTAGACAAGGCCTGACCCTTGGCACGCTCGCCATGGCAGACGAACAACTGGTTCGTCTTCCTGATGCTCTGCGTACGCGTCAAATAGGCACGAAGCGCTCTGACCGGGCACAGAGTGACGGGCACAGAACTGCCCGCCTCAGGAAGGGCTGCGAGCTCAATGACCCTCGAACGAGGGTCAGTAGACAGCACTTTCGGGCGAGAAAAGGGATTTGGTCACAGCGTTATCCGCGCGTCACCTTGCGTGAACTCAAGACAGTCAGGACTGACCGACAAGGCAGTCAGATTGCTGACACGCTTCACCGAGACCAGAGCGAGCAGAAGCGCAGTCTTAAGGGAAAGCATCTTTAGACTGGCACTCGACAGAGGGTCAAAGGGCGTAAGGGCCAGTCCGCGTAGGACAGTGGCCAGGTCCCAAGTAGGGACCGAAGGAGAGGAAGAGGGGCGAAGCCGCCTGACGCCCTTCATGAAGCGCAACGCAAGGGGGTGAGCGCCTGGGGAAACGCCAGCATAGCCAACATGGCATGCTGAAATAGCTGCGAGGTACTCCTTCAAAGTAGAGGGTGTACGACCCTGATCAAACAGGTGTTGCGAAAAGCAAGCACCTCGCCAATAGGGCAGACTAGAGGATCACAGCCTCTGTCTCTGCACCACGTGCTGAATACATGCCACTTCAGTGTATATAACGACCTAGTGGATGTAGCTCTAGCAGCCTAAACAGTCTCTATAACTGCGCCTGACAGGCCGCTCTCTAGGAGACGCGCCCGTTCAGGGGCCAAGCCGTCAGTCTCCAAGCTTCCGGCTTGGGGTGCCACAGCGACCCGTGAGCCTGAGATAGGAGGTCCCTCCTCAGAGGGAGGGTCCACGGCTGGCCGTCCAACAGTGAGACCAGATCTGAGAACCAGCTCTGAGATGGCCAATTGGGGGCGATCAGAATCACCCTGTGAGCCCCCGCTCTGATCCTGGCTGGGCTAGCCACATGGTCTGGACACTAAGATCCGACGGGCGGGGTTCGACCTGGAGGATACACCTAGTTCCGCTAAGGCAAGCTGCAGCGGGCGTAAGAGTAAGAGGCCGAGTGGGACAGCGCCGCCTGCGGCGCATAAGAGGCCCGTCAGTCTGAGACACAGCCTGGCCGAAACGCAGGCACCTAGTCTGAAGTGGCGTAGACACGCCCTGACGTCCTGAAGCCTCTTCGGCGTGAGCGTCGCTCTCATCGAGCGTGAGTTCAGCCTCACGCCCAAGAACTCGACCTCCTGAGAGGGAGAGAGCATGCACTTGCTTAGGTTCACTAAGAAACCCAGACTGTGCAGGTGACGCAAAACAGTGTGAGCCTGTGACGTTAGGAGCTGTCTGGAACCCGCCAGCAGCATCCAGTCGTCCAAGTAATTGAGGAGTCTGATACCCTGAGCGCGTAGAGGAGCGAACGCCGCCTCCACACACTTGGAGAAGCTCCGAGGTGCCAGAGACAGACCGAAGGGGAGGGCTGTGTACTCGTAAGCTCTGCCCTCAAAGGCAAAGCGTAGAAAACGCCTGTGCCTCGGGACTATGCCTATGTGAAAATAGGCGTCCTGAAGGTCTATGGTGACCATGTAATCCCCCTGGCGGACTGCTCCGCCACCATGTGCCCCGTGAGCATGCGAAAGGTGAGAGGTTTGAGCGAAGCATTGAGCGCTCTGAGGTACGCGCTGAATAGCGCTCTTTCTCAAGAGATCGCGAAGCTCTTGTCTGAGAGCAGGGGCCCTGGAGGGGGGCACCACTGACTCCAAGACACCTCTGAAGGGCGGGGGTGGCCACCTGAACTGCAGTTGATAGCCTTTCAACACTGTTGAAAGAACCCAACGCAACGTTGTGCACATCGCCCAATTCTGCCTGAGCAGAGCGGCGGAGTGAGGAGGCAGCAAGGACAAACGAAGTGCTATGCTGCCCCCGAGTGGTACTAAGGGAGCCGAGGTCAATGGCTGAGGCTGTCTGCGAAGCTGAAGAGCGTTCGACTGACAGGGTAGAGACCCGACATAACGTGGAGGCTGAGGGCAAGGCGACCGTGTGTGAGACCCGTGGGCGGCCACGCGTGGTTGGCGAGCCGCGCACATCACTCGCGACGCCCCGTGGGGCGGCCGACCTGGAGCGCACGTCAGC
>JAGFZM010003114.1:53143-74086 GCA_017657215.1 Limnothrissa miodon
TATCATTTGATTAATAACAAGAAACAACCTTAATCACACCATTAATTTGCAGTTCTCTAAACATTTCATTAAGACAATTCAAAATTCCTCCCACACCAGTGGTACTAAGGGAGCCGAGGTCAGTGACTGAGGCTGTCTGCGAAGCTGAAGAGCATTCGACTGACAGGGCAGACACTCGTCGTAGTGCGGAGGCTGAGGACCAGCCGACCGTGTGTGAGACCCACTGGCGCTCACGCGTGGCTGGCGAGCCGCGCACATCACCCGCGGCGCCCCGTAGGGCGGCCGACCTGGAGCGCGCGTCAGCGACGTCCGTGTAGAAGGGGGAGAAGTTTCTCGACCGTGCGATGGCAGATGCGTCTGACTGAGCAGACAGCTCCGCCCACACCTGGGTGATAAACTGACCGACAGAGGCGGCGAGGGCAGCGAAAGAGGCTGAGGAGCACCTCTCGACCGCGAACGCCTCCGACGCGCCGCATGCCCACTGCTCAGGGGCGAGTGGGTCAGAGGATGCGGAGGTCGCAAAGTCAGTAGTAGCCCTGGCGCCACCTGGGCGCCGCTGGGGCGTGACGTCACGCAAGGCGCAGAGCGCACGGTGTGCGTAAGCTGAGTGCGCGGCGGGGAAATTATTATTTTTTTTTTTTTTTACACCCGTCGGATTGTGCAGGTTGATGGCAAGCCGACCGTGTGTGAGGCCCCAGAGCGCCCACACGTGGATAGCGAGCCACGGTGCCCCGTAAGGCAGCCGACCTGGAACGCGCGTCAGCGACACATTCACCGACTGAGGAGAGACCCTGCTCCTCTGTACGTGCGTTAGCAGAAGCGTCCGAGTGGGCGGACTGTTCTGCTCGCACCTAGGCGATGAAAAAACTGACCGAGGCGGCGAGGGCGGCGAGAGAAGCTGAAGAGCGCTCTCTATTCGCGGCCGTCTCAGATGCGGCGCTCGTCCATTGCCCGCGGGCGAATGGGCTGGGCGACGCGCAAGCCTGTGCGGAGTGCTGAAGAATAATGCAAACTCAGCGCCCCATGAGGGCGCGAGGTCAAGAGGCTTGCCGAAGCGGGGGAAGCGTTATGAGCTGAGGGCTGCAGAACGAAAACCCGTGCCTCTTAAGCACTCAAGGCAGAGCGGACAACGGGCAGGAGCCACGTGACATAGCCTGCCACACGTCCGAGATCGCTTCAGGATCCTGGCTCGACGGGCGCGTGGCTGAAAGCGCACGTCCACCTGAGCGTGAGCGTTGCCAAGGCTGTTGTTGACCCGATGCTGGCGCCGGCGCCGGCCTGGGTGTATCAGCCCTCTTCCTGGACTGCTGCGCGCAGGCGCGCGAAGCGGGGGAAACGTTCTGAGGAGAGAGCTGCAGAACGAAAGCCCGTGCCCATGAAAGCACTCAGAGGCAGAGCGGACAGCGGGCAGGAGCCACGCGTCAAGCCTGCCCCACACCAGCGCGGGCGCTCAAGCGAAGACGCCGGGGAGCGGAGCTCGGCTGAGAGAACACCAGTGGCGTGTTCCATCCTGAGGCAGAAGCAGACAGCATGGCGGTCGGCAGCCACCATTAGCCGTTTCCAGTCGGGACATCTAAGCGTTGCCATCCAGCGACTCTTGGTACCAAAATTAGGGACCGACGTGAGTGACTTTGAGAAGGATGGATTCCGGAAGTTTTGAAAAAACTGTTGAGGTGGGCTTTCAAAAAAGCTGTTGGTTTTAGGAATATTTGCGATAGCAAACGAAAGGCGACTCAGAAACACACGCAGTAGGCGAGGTGAAAGAGGCAAAGAGGACCTGAAGCGTAAGCGCAGTCAATATATAGACTTTCTGACGTCACGCAGGGCTGTCTAAGTAGTTGCCTGCGCTCGTCAGTGCGCTTACTGCCCTTTTTTCAAAGGGTTGGTTAAAAATGACTTCAGAAAAGTAGGAGATGATAGGCATCATCCACTCGTACGTTTACACTCGTACGTTTCGGCTTCGAAATGAAAGAGAACCGCTTGCTGCATTCTTTCTGTTTGTGCTGGTGGATCCTCTTGTTCGGCATCGGGGTCTGATACCCAACCGGCTCTATTTGCAGTAATTTTTGAGCAGCGTAAACAGTTCACGCAGCCGGAGGCTTCTCATGGGCAGGGCGGGGCGTGACCAGCAACAGCTTATTTGTATAAAAGTGACAGAGCCCTTAAACGGCTCAATTTGGGAGAGACCGAAACTGGCAAGAATAGAGCAGGTGAAATCTATTTATACGAGAGTGATTTTGTGCAAAGAACTTCATGAACTTGATTTGTATAGCCCATAGATCCATTCTACATTGTTTAAAAAGAGGTATAATATGTCCACTTTAAGTACTACATGTGATTCAATGCCTACATTGTAGTTCAATTGTGGTTGCCTAAGAGGGCGCCATTTAGCCTAAAGGATCATTAACTTACATGGTCTAAATATATTTTTGCATGTTTTGATAAATTACAGTTGAATATACACAATAGACTACACAATAGACTACACAATATTATTTGACATCTGAAAATAAAGGCTATTTATTTATTTTATATCCATTTAACATGGGAATTTGATATGAGACGTTTTCAGTTTTGGAAATCACCTGTTCAGCACTCAGTGTATTGCCCTGTGAATGCCATCAGAGTGCGTCTACAACACACCTCATAGACACTACCATATGAACAACATCAGCGTTTAATGCTTGTCCTTCTTCTTATGGAAGATCTGTCCATCTGGCTGCTTCCTCCAGGTTATATTGGTGTCTGCTGGCACCCCCGACTGTCTCAGTCTCTGCTGAATCTGGAGAACAGAACCAGAACTCAAGTTGACCCACCATGAACTCAAGAACCCATCTCACTACAAAGAACCCAAGAACTTATCACACTGGACTACCCTCTTCTTCTTGTAGTGTGTGACCAGAGAACCAGTTGGTTTTAAGACCAGTTTAAACCTTACGCCGGTGATCCACTAGCACGCGATGCGGCACGACACGACACTGCACCCCATTCATCTCTATGGAACGCGACTAACTGCTTCCGCAAAGGATTCTGGGTAGGCGATGCGATGCGATCTCTGGGTCCGGCGCGACAAATAGTTGAGCAGTGCCCAACTTTATGCAAATGAAAGCGTCTATCGCGACGCGAATATCCAATCAGAGCAACAACGCAGGGCGGTCCATCATGATATATAACCACAACCAAAACTTTCCGGTTGCTATTTGATGTGTTAACGTATTTTTATGGCTTTTAATATAACTGCTCCCACTGTTATCATGACTAAATGACTGCTCAACTAGCAAACTATTTAGTAGACGTGAGTGAAATTTCAAAATCGAAGTGGGAAACATTTTGATTCGTTGGTTGTGTTTATTACCTGCCCGCCCATCTACTAACGGAAAGCGTCTCCCCAGAAGGTAGCGGCGCGATTAGGAGGAGCTCGCATCTAGTCGCATCGCTTGCTAGTGGATCACCGGTGTTAGGCTTCAAACCAGACTCACATAGATTGTTGTTATTATTATTTTATTATTGTCATTACCCAAGGACACTTTTCAAAAGAAGAGTATCTAGCCACACAAATCTATACAGATTTTGTGTGCAGAAACCCTTAGGTCAGTACATGCAATAAAAACAGAAAAATAAGAAGAAGACCAAAAAGAAAAAAACATGCAGATAAAGTAAAAAAAACAACAAATAAGACAATAATACATAGGTGAGGGCAAAGATCTAAGGAGTGAAGAAGCCAGTTAGGAAGCAGTGTGGAAAGCGGTTCTGGAAAGGTACTGGAGAAGGAGTGGGGAAAGCAGTTCTGGGAAGGTACTGAAGAGTCAGAGAAGGCAGTAGGGAAAGCCACATCAGTCTATATCAGGGATGCCAGAGTGAAATTGTACAGGAGGCCAGATCTTTTTCAAGTGAGACCTCAGGGGATTACACTTTCAAAATAAAAATACCAAACACCAACTCAACACATGAATGGGCTATTTGAAAGTGCACTGGCACCACAATAGCCTCACAATGAGGCCTACAATTAAATAGAGACTAGACTTGATTAAATAGAAATTAAAGAGACAGTCAATGAAAGTAGCCTACATTTATATTTTCTATAAATATCACACGTGCTGACTGAATTACTTCCATCATAACACATTAAATTGGCTCAACAGATGAGTACCATTAACTTTGCCAGTCATCACCAGTAAACTCCAAACCTGGTTATTCCCTCCCACCTTTATCACACAAAAGTATACATGTAATAATGGGGAGTCCAGCTTACTTCAGCTACATTTTACTTGTCGAAGCCAAACACCTTTTATCTTTCACCAGCTTGTCCACATCGGGGAACAGATTCTGGGAAGTGGTGGCTATTTTCATAACATCATTTAGATGCCTGTGCGTTAGGCAATTATGCACTTTATACTCACGAATGCAGGCCTCAAGCATCATCGGGTGGTCGTAAGATATGTATGAGATGTGCCCTCCAAAAATGTGTCATCTTTTGAAAGATTATGTTCTTTTTTTTCTAATAAAACGCAATAACGATTTTGCGTTGCTTTTAAATTTAATTAATTTATGGTCAAATATGTACTCCCAAAGAATGTGTTTGTTACGGATGCTGTCCCATGTAGAGTCTGAACTCAACTGTTGTAAGAAATAAGCATATGGTGTGTGTGTGTGTGTATGTGTGCGACACTGGCTCCAAAGGGTCTTTGTGTGTGTGTGAAACTCACTTGTTGTAGGAAGGCCTGCTGCACGGCAGAATCACTGATGTTCAACTGAGGGTCCACCTGAAACCTCACCCTCACGATCTGCCTCTTCCTTGCTGGACAACACACACACTGTTTATATATACACAGCAGTTGACATCAGTTTTTGAGAAATCAATCAATAGAGGTAGCCACAAGCCAACCACTAACTCCTCTCCCTCACCCATGCAGCCTACTCTCTACTAACTCCAGATAAGCATTCTGTAATGTCTGACAGACAACTCCGATAGGCATTCCAAAGCTACGTGAAATCAAACGTGATATGCTAACATGGGAGCAGCTATGAAACCGGCAGGGTTTGCTTCACCGGTCTCACGTCAGCCAGCAATAGCTTTAGGACATCATCTACTGGTAGCATTAGGATGTACAATACATAGGTTTACATTACTCAATGTACTCTGCAAAACCCTGGTGAATTTTGACATCAACTATTTCAGTTTTCATTAAAAAGGGTTATTACGCCTATACAAAAAATCTCACCAATCTGATGTGCTAGTTTTGATATAGTGCATGTTATCTGTAGAAAGCCATTAATTTGTATTGTTTCAGTTTTTGTAATCCTCTTTTATAATCTTTTGTCGACTGAAAATTGTGATTGTCAAACACCTACATTGAAAGTATTTTTATGACTACAAACGAACGAAATTACATGAATGAGCCAAATCTAATGCAGAAAAAAAAACGTAAATTAAATTTAACCTAAATAAAGGCTGCACTTGCACACACACACAAACACTGTCTGTGGTGCAGGGTGTAGTCATAGCAATCACTCAATCTACCATCTCCAATGAGTTAACAGACCTAATCAATCTACCATCTTTCCTGAGAAAACAGACCCACTCAATCTATCATTTCTAGACCATCAGGCTGTGAGACTGCTGAACTCTCTCCCCTCCCGGCCCCCAGCCAGCAGTACCATCAGACTGGCAGGAGTATAGGAAGACAGACTGGACTCTATCCACCCCCCCCCCCCAACCTACACACACTCCCCAACAAGGAAACAAACACTCTGAACTAAGAACTAAAAACAACACTCTTGACTGATAACAACTACCTCTGCATTGCAAATTGCACACACCTGCTGCTACATATTTTAGTATTCTTTTTTACCACTATTTATATTACTACTACTGCTGCTACAATCTTGTGTTGCACTAAAAACAACACTGTTGGAACACTTACTATATGTTATGTCTTGTCTCGTCATATCCTGTATGTTATCTAAGTATAATGCCCTAAGCCTACTTGCACTTTTTTACTTAACATTACCTTATTGTTTAGAACTGTTTTTGTTGTGCATCTGCACTTTGTTGTTGTCAACGTCTATGCATGGGACAAGTGTGAAACGTAATTTCGATTCCTTTGTATGTCAAGTACATGTGAAGAAATTGACAAATAAAACTGACTTTGACTTTCACTTTGATCTCCCCTATATCTGCTTATAATCATCCTGACTGAATTTCCCTCAAGCACAGCAAAGGAATAATGACTCACTTTCATAGCAGATGAAAGGGTATCTCCTTCGACAGGATGCATCATTCCACTGATACGCTGTGCCTACGCTGTGTGTCTCAGTGCAGAACTCTCCGTTGTTTGCGTTATTGGGCTCTCCACGCTCCCAGGAGCGGAAAGAGGAGCTGCTGTTGTCTGACCACTCCCAGGCATCTTTGAACAGGCCGATCCAGGCAGATGTGTTTTGTCTAACTGCGTCTATCAGGTTGTTCTCCGTCTGATTCCTCACGCTGGCCAAGTCTGTGTGAAACGTTCTGCAGTAGCTTTGAGCCTCTGGCCAAGTCGTATTATTGTTCACCAGCACATAGGGATGAGTGGAGTTTCTGCCTATAGGAATGCAGGAGTCTGGGTTAATGGAGGATGATAAGCTCTGTTTATACTTGGGGCCAAACCTGGTGCTTGAACTTAAGCCCTTAAAGCTCCAATGTGTAGGACATTCGCTAATCCTGCGCCATGCGTGAGCATTGCCCAATTACCTTTTAAACAATGTTTAGCATGTCCTTCCTTGTAAAACCAGCAACGTTATGAAGATGGAAATAAGGTTTGTTACTTTCGTTTTAACGCATCTTCAATTATTTGAATTATTTGAAGTATTTGGAGTTTAAAACTAGCACTACCCAGCACGTTTCCAGCATGTGGCTGCCCAATGCGTACGAGTTGCCTAACGCGCAACTTGAGCCCAAAGTCAATCAAATGCGTACAGGTTGGCAGGTATGCAATTAGGTGAAATTAGATAATTTCCCACCGCACAACAGACAGTATCCCGCGGCACAGTGGTTGAAAAACACTACCGTCAGCCACCTAAATTCAACAATAACAAGGTAAATGTGGTTTGACATTCTATGGGCACTTTAACTCACAATGGTCCATATATCTTTGGTCAGGACTACTTAACTAGAGGATTCCTAGCTGAGGCTGCAGATATGGGGGTTCCAATGTGTTCCTGAGGCACTAATAAACTTCTGAAGAACTGAAGAGCTTCTCACCATCAAAGCAGACGGAGGCATAGATGTCAGTGCACTTGTGGTCATGCCATCCATCTGTTCTCTTCAACACACAGTTCCCATCTTTTGGTTTGGTTGGAGCCCAGTTCCTGAACTCTGATTCATTCCCTCTGTAGAAGCCCCTGCCAGCCAGAGACCACTGCCACTTGGGACTGTTTCCCAGCGTCAGTCCAATCCAAAAATATTCAACACCACCTGCTGCCTTGATCAGGCTTGCCACATTCTCAATATCGGCCATGTTGTTTATGGTGGCGAGGTCAGTGAAAGTCTCTCTGCAGTACTGCTGAGCTTCTGTCCAGGTCTTCAGCTCCTTCACCACGTGGAACTGATGTGGCTCAGAGTGGAGACTGCACAGACCTGCACACAGATCCACACACATATAAATCGCACACCAGACACACACACATGTATTGGCAAATTTCCCAAACACCGTTGGACAGTAATTTTATAATTTTTCCTAAAATGTGAATATGGATCATGCAGTTCATGCGTAATTCAGCTGAATTTCCTATAAAACCAACCCTTGCGAAGCAAGGGCAGTAAGCAAAAAGCGTCATGCGCTGGTCTCAGGGCGGCCCGGGGGTAGCCCGCCAGAAGTGACGTCAAGGGGATGATAAAAACCCCTGCTTACGCTCAAACAAACAATTTCTGCACAAACTGTCAGAAACCGTCTCAGGGAAGCTCAACTGCATGCTCGTCGTCCTCATCGGGGTCTTGACCTGACTCCAGCTCGTCGCCGTAACCGAGCTGCTGGTCCTCCCAGCTAAACCAACTATTCACCACAACATTTGCATCAACTCTGGCTCCTTGTCTCTTGCTCCCTCACGGGTAGCCAGGAACCTAGGTGTTATGATTGACGACCAGCTAACCTTCAATGACCATGTTGCTTCTGTTGCCCGGGCCTGCCGCTTCGCACTATTCAATATCAAAAAGATCAGACCATACCTAACTCAACAAGCCTCCCAATTGCTGGTTCAAACTATGGTCCTCTCACGCCTTGACTACTGCAATGCCCTTCTGGCAGGACTTCCTGCCTGTGCCGTCAAGCCACTTCAGATGATCCAAAATGCTGCGGCGCGTCTCATCTCAATCAATCAGCCGAAGAGGACGCATGTCACTCCTCTGCTAATTGAGCTCCACTGGTTGCCTCTGGCGGCTTGCATCAAATTCAAATCACTGATGCTGACTTACAAAGTGCTTAGAGGATCTGCCCCTTTTTATCTAAGTGCTGTCATAAAGGCTCAGGCTACCCCCCGACAACTCCGGGCCTCCAATGACTGTCGACTGGCAGTCCCGGGACCTCGCCCAAGGCAATCCAGACTCTTCTCATGTGTCGCCCCACGCTGGTGGAATGACCTACCAAAAACAATCAGAACAGGGCAATCTCTGGCGGCCTTCAAAAAGCTCTTAAAGACCCAGCTATTCAAAGAACATCTTCTATCCTAGCACTAAAATGAACTGAAGCACTATTACCTTGCACTATGCTCCTTAAGGTTTCTGCTATGTAGCTTGATTGTTATACTCTTTTTGTACGTCGCTTTGGATAAAAGCGTCTGCTAAATGCATAAATGTAAATGTAACAGACTTGACTGGGCACGTCTGGCACTTTGGAGAGGTGTTCTCTTCACGGATGAATCTCGGTTTACATTTTTCAGGGCAGATGGCAGACAGCGTGTGTGGCGTTGCGTGGGTGAGCGCTGATGTCAATGTTGTGGATCGAGTGGCCCATGGTGGTGGTGGGGTTATGGTATGGGCAGGCATATGTTATGGACGAAGAACACAGGTGCATTTTATTGATGGCATTTTGAATGCACAGAGATACCGTGATGAGGCCCATTGTTGTGCCATACAAATGACAAAGACTGGTTGGATTTGCTCATTGATACCATTCACTGTGTGGGCGAACATAGGAGAAATGGAGGTCTCAGGCCAGTATTAATCCAGTTTGCCTTTGACTTTTCGTCAAAAAATCTGGCGGGCTTCGAGGACAGCCAAAATGCCTACGCATCGCCGAGGATTTGATCTACTAGGAGAGACAATGTTGAAATAAACTTTGGCCACTTGTTGTGAAAGCAAAAGAAGATGGAAAGAAAACTTCTTGGTGCGGTCCTGACGTGATCATCGATGGGAAGAAAATTACAGCAGATGCCGAAAGGACTGCTGAAGTGAGAGAACAGGTCATGCAGTCAGACTAAAGCTGGATTTATACTTCTGCGTCGCACCAACGCAGACCTTCGCCGACACTTCGCAGACACCTTTCGTGCGCATGAAAGAAATCCTGACTACGCGTCAAAGTGTCACCGACACAGTACGCAGACCAATGCAGACGTCATCGATTTTCATCATTTCTGGTTCTCCGCTTTTCCAGTGCGTTCAACTGTGTACAAGACCCTTTCTAAAGGACCCTTTCTAAACTCGACAACCCCCTAGTGTTGTGGTGGTGAACTGCCACGTGTAGCAATTGCGCGGACGCAGAGGTAGAAATCGACCATGGAAGTATAAATCAAAAACGTCGGCGAAGGTGTCTGCGTCGGCGCGACACAGAAGTATAAATCCAGCTTAAATGGCATGAATTCTGCAGACTATTTCCAGTTCTAAGGTTTTAGTCTACTGGTTTTAATGGACTCACATCAGGGTAATGTAAACTCTTATTTTGGTACTGGGAAGATACCGGGACTTTTGTTTTGAAAGGGGAGCAGCTTAGGAAGGGCCAGGTGTAAGAAGTTGAAATTCAGAGGGGTTTTACAGAGCTAGAGCATGAGCAGCCACCTAATGTTGTATGTTTGAGAAGTATTTTAATAAACCTTCCATGTTTTATACAACCTGCGTGCAATGTCTAGACGCCCCTTCCAGAACTAACTTTACATTAGTTTTGTTATAGTGATCTGACTTTTTAAGTCCAAAATTAAATTATAAAACTGACAAGTTTTGTTCATTCAAAAAAAAAAAAACACACACACACACACAGTTAAGTGTAGTCTATTTTTATTTTACTTTATTTTATTTTTTATTTCTCTCATCTCATGATTTTAAGTTTAATAATTTAAAAATCACTTCACTTAATGTCAGGGGTATAAGGAACAACATCAAATGAAAGGCAATCTTTCTCTTTATCAGGAAAACAAACGCTAATATTGTCTTATTACAAGAAACACATTCATGTGAAAATGACTGGGAAACACAGTGGGGAGATCAGGCCTTTTTTTTGCCATGCCTCTAATCACTCTGCAGATGTTGCTATTTTGCTTTGCAAGTTTTCAGGAAACATCATGGAGTGCTTTAAATATAGCGAGGGCAGATGGATAATTTTGATATTTAGGCTCAATAATTCCATGTTTATATTATGCAATGTCTATGGACGTAATGATACAGCTTCAGCTAAGACAATGTTTACCCAATTGTATACCACAATTCTAGACCTTCAGCTCAAATATCAGCAGGCCTACCTAATTATAGGGGGAGATTTTAATGATGCCCCTGATGATGGTAGATAGGATCCCAAAAAGAATTATACAGAATTTACACTTCAAAGCCACATCATTCTTAAAATATAAACTCTTATTAACGGATGTGTGGAGATTTTTTAACCCTAAAGGTATAGAATTCACTTGGTGTAATGCCAGACATACACTCCAATCTCGGATAGATTCATGGTTGACCTCCACATCTTGTTTACAACATGTGTGTGAAGTCTTCCACTCTTTTGCTCCCTTATCAGATCATAAACTGGAAACTTTACATTTGGCTGGTTCCAATGCAAAGGATAGAAATGTAAGAGGATACTGGAAGTTAAACAACAATTTAATTAAAGATAAGGTATTCCAAGATTCTATCAAAAGACTGGCATTAGAAATCTTCAATGGCAATGAATTAAACAGTATTCAAAAATGGGAATACTTCAAATTTAAAGCACGAGAAACTGCAATAACTCGCAGCAAAGAAATTCACAAAAGCAGTGACATAAGAGAAAAGAACATAATCACCAACTTAGAACCCTTGTTGAACAAAGACGGTTTATCAGATTCTGAAAAACTGTATTTGACCCAACTCCAGAAAGACCTCGATGAATTATATGTTAATGCTGCTAAAGGTGCTTATGTACGATCCCGGGCCAGATGGCTAGAAAATGGTGAGAAAAATACCAGCTACTTTTTTGCCCTTGAAAAAAGAAACAAAAAGAGAAACAGCATGTCAGCTTTAAGAATAAATGACAAGCTTAATACTAACCCTTCAGAAATGGCAAACTATGTATGCTCCTTTTACAGGGAATTGTATGAACCAAATTCAACCCTGATCTTGCATTGATTTCTTGGATGACATCAAAGATTTTATCCCATCAATTTCAGACCATTTTAAATCAAACTGTGACAAACCTGTTACAATCTCTGAATTAACTGACGCCTTAAAACACATGAAATGTGGCAAATCTCCCGGTATCAATGGTCTAACCACTGAATTTTATGTATTTTTCTGGGATATAATTGCTAAGCCACTTATAAATATACATGTATATATATTGTTTTTAACAATGAATAGATGACACCAACCATTAAACAAGGACTAATTAGCTTAATTCCAAAACCAAATAAAGACCCTCTTCTGGTAGATAATTGGAGACCTATAACTTTATTAAACATATATTATAAACTGTTAGCTATAATCTTTGCAAGACGTCTAAAAAAAGACATTAATGAAATTATATATGAAACTCAGACAGGTTTTTTATCTAATCGTCACATAAGCAACAATATAAGGCTTGTTATAGATTTACTTGATTATTCTGACTACATAGAATCTGATGCATTAATTGTATTCCTTGATTTCTACAAGGGATTTGATACCTTGGAACATCAATTTATATTTAAAATTTAGTTATTAGGTTATGTTAGAGTTATTAGGTTTTGGTCACAAATTTATCTCGGTTGCTAAAATGTTTTATAAAGACATTAATAGTAACTTGATGTTGTATCCAAACACCTCTAAAAGATTCCCCATCCACAGATCTGTACGTCAAGGCTGCCCTATATCACCATTTCTCTTTTTAATTGCTGCAGAATTCCTTTCTCTGAAGATACGAAATGCGCCCAACATTGAAGGTTTATCTATATTTCAGAAAGAGATACGCATAACTCAACTAGCGGATGATACTGACTTGCTTTTAAAAGACAAGAATAAAATTGGACCAGCCATTGAAGTTATAAAGAAATTATCCCTTGCTTCTGGGCTACATCTTAATAAGCAAGTGTGAAATTCTAACCTTGTATGATACAACTGAAAGGTGCTTTCATAACATATAAAGGAAACAGTAAAATACTTGGGTATAGACAGAACTAAAAATGTTAAAACTAGACAACAATTAAACTTTATTCAGAGAATTAAAAAGACCCAAAGCATTGTGAATATGTGGCTCCAAAGGGACCTATTTATCTTGGGAAGAATACTTTTAACCAAGGCTGAAGGCATTTCTAGACTTGTTTACCCCACCCTTTCTCTGTTTGTTGAAGAAGCAATGCTTAAAGACATAAACAAAACGCTTATCAACTTAACCTGGAAAAATAAAAAACACTTATTAAAAAAAGACATCCTTTCTGGTTCAAAAAAAGAGGGAGGGTTTGGACTATTAGACTTCATAGATTTAAACAACACCTTTAAAATAAAATGGTTGAAAGAATGTCTCAAAGCTCCTCGATATGGTTCTTTATTCCTTTTAAATGTATTTAACATGTTAGGTGGACTTCATTTTTTGCTTTCCTGCAACTATAACGTTTCAAAATTACCTATCAAACTTTCCAAGTTCTACCAACAAGCTCTCTAAGCTTGGAAACTTTGCTATTTACATAACTTCTCTCCACACAGAATAATAATCTGGAATAATGAAAATATTACTGTTAAAAATAAATCTATTTTTTAAACAGGACTGGAAAGATAAAGGAATTGTTTTTCTTAATGACCTCTTTGACAAAGATGGTACACTACTGACTTATGTTTTATCAACATTTTTTTCCTGTTACAAGTAAAGAATTTAACTATGTATTCAAAGCCATTCCAAGTGGTATTGTTCTGTTAATGAAATCCCATTTAAGCTTCCAAGATGTGTCTAAAACCAGCCTGAATTTAACTGTTAGTGGGGTTGATTTTCTAAGTAATGATTGCAATAACAAACATATCCGTAGTTTACTATTTGAAAAAAGAAATATATCCCCTAGGGGTAAATCCTTCTGGAATTTTTTATCACATCTCTTGGAAGAAAGCATGGATGTTGCCTTATAACAGAGGTGTGATATGGGGGGCAGTTTACTGATGTAGGGGGGCAGAAAAAAATACCTTCGAAAAAGGTGGAACCACCACCTATAAATACTACTAATATAGGCTATAGACAAATCCAGCGAACCTTCCGTGGGCGCCGCCATCTTAGTTTTCACCATCGCTGCGTTCCTTTGGAGTCATATTTTGCCGTTGATGTGAATGTCATTCTCGAGGTTGCTGGTTTTTGACATTGTCAGTTTTTTATTGAATGGCGATTGAAATTGAGCATTGAGTAGAGGACGTTAGGCAGTGGCCTAAACTTACAGATTAAGGTAATTTTTTAAATAACAAAATGTATTATTGTCATCAATAATGGCAACAATTAAACCAAATGCTGTCATTACTCGCTGTGTTGCTAATATTCACAAACCTGACGCTGTCAGTACTAGCTGTGTTATGTTCACAATAATTACAGATTAAAGTAACAACAAATTGACAACAAAATGCATTTATTGTTTTGTTTATTAATAATGACAACAATACAACCAAACGCTTTCGTTACTAGCGGTGTTGCTGATATGTTCAAAATTAACACTGTTATTATTAGCTGTGTTGCTAATATGCTCACAAATATAGCCTATGTGTTCTTACAGGTATTCAGGATTATTTCATTCATAGTCTGGCATGTGATGAGGCTCAATTTTAGAACTCTAAAATTGTGATATCTAGAACTTAAGCTACTAACGCTACCAAAGACCGTTTAACACACCATTTCTGACGCTACTTCCTTAGCAGCAGAGGAACGCAGCAATGGCGGGGGTGCTTTACTTCCGTGTTTCGCTGGATTTGTCTATAAGGAATAGTGGTGTATAGTAGGATGGTGTAATGATGAATATAGTAGTGTGGTTGGTAATATGAGGTATAGTAGGATGGTGTAATGGTGTATAGGGTGGTGTATATTGTATAGGGCAGGGGTTGGCAAAGTTTTGCATTGTATTGCACTGTATTCTATTGGAGGCGGACCGCGCTGCTGAACATTGCAAGTGCTGTATCTACCGCTATTGGCCACGTTGGCGCATTCTACACCGTTTGTTCGCCGTGTAATGACTAACTTTAGCATCCTAAACAGTATGAAACGGATTAATTAAATGAAAAATGTTGCATAGTGGGCCTTTAACATCACCATAGTTTACTGGACAAACACTGCCCCGGCCGTAGAAGAGCTGAGGATAGCATGTGCCAAATTATCTTGTCTTGGCACATACGGGCCCAAACGAGAAAGTAAACGGAAATTCCACCGGGAACTGCATCTGGCTAATCTTCACCACACTAGTATAGCGGTTTACTTCACTCATTGCTAACGTTTCACAGTCAGGCAGATTGACCGCAGGTGCAATCCCTTGCACAGTTTAGGTGAATACCACCTTATGCATATGGGAGGTTATCCATTCCAAAAATAAAATAAAATGAAAGCAAGTTAAATTAAAATAAAATAAAATGAAAGCAAGTTAAATTAAAATGAAAAACTCGTTTTTCCATTTCATTTTCAAATTGTCAGTGACATTATCATGCCAAAATTAAAAATAAAATGAAATATTTCTATTTGGCTTTTAATTTTACTGATAAACACAAGTCATTTGTGCCAAAAATTAAAATAAATGAAAAACGTCTGATTGTCTTTTCATTTGCATTGCGATCCTGGTACATTCCTGCCAAAAATGGAAAATGAAAAATTCAAACTTCACTTTGGCTTTGCTTTTTAACTCACAATGTCAAAAAAAATAAATTAATTAAAGCCGACCCCGGCTGACGATTTATTTTTCATTTCTCAATTTTCATTTTTATTTTCAGTCCACCAACATGCAAATTAGATGCTATGTTAATGAGGTGTCTTCGGGCGGTGCCATGGTGACGACCAAGGACTGTGCCTACCTGTTTCGAGTGTGATAGATTCTAGCTCAGTGGTGTGTTCAGAGAACTTTTAATAAGAGACGAATGGGCTCGTGTTCCTGTACTGCTGCGTACCCGGCTGCATAAACATGGAGAGAATTGTGTCGGAACAAAACATTCCATTGTTTCCCGGTCACTCCTAAAAAACGTTGAGAGTTGACTGTGAAAACAAGGTCAGACATCCACAACTGACCTTAGCTACAAGTAGCGGTAACCGTTAATGACGGTAGCCTAACTAGAATTCATATCTTGTGTAACGCACTGAAAATGTGGGGTTGACTTGGTGCACAATTTGGACAAGTATACAGAACTTACCAGCTTCTCTCTGACATATTGTTGTGCCAAAACAAGCCTAATTGGTATAACTGTAGTGTTGTGGCTATGTTAGCTGGCTAGCCCATGTGCTGGGCTTTTATCATAGACCACTAACGTTAGCTTCAGTGACGCTAATTTCACTTATAAACATAGAATTATAGTGATCCAGACGCAATCGCATGTGTAGAGGACATTCCTGATGATGACCAGGCATCCACATTCAAAAACGTGAAAAGTTTACCACATTACCATTCCTAGGACTGACAGGCAACGTACTTAGGATTCACGTTAAAAGAGCAATTAGAAGAATCAAAGAATATATTTAGTAGAACATTACCCATGACCACAATTGGGCCTAGGTGTGTGCCCTGCTCACAAATTATCATTTCATTAATGTTAGTGTGTTTTTTGTATTTTGCATGTTCTCAATGCTATATTTTGTAGTAAAAAATAAATAACAGTACACCGCACTATGTTGACTGTATTATGCTTACACTTAAATTATTAAATGTACAGAAAAGGCTCAGACTTTGTGTTTTTGACATTTACAGTGAAGTAGTAGCATTTTATTTCTGTAAATGAAACCAAGAAGACATTAATGAGCATAACAAATGCTCAAACAAATTACAGGTTTCTGTAAATCCAAAACCGTTAACATGAAATGATGGCACGCTCAAAAATAGAAGAGATTTGAGCCTAGAGAAATCCCACTGTAGGATTTAATATAATTCTCTACAATATAACACTGTATATTGCAGAAATTCTTTTGAGAGACATTTTATAATTATAGGTAGCAACTAATGAGAGTAGCGCGCAGCTGACCACAGCTTCAGCAACGCAAAATATTTTTTTATGCTCTTCGCTGCTCCGAAAAAATGGCTTGAAGTCTATGGGAACCGTAAATACGATGGAAGCTGTGAACTTCAAAAAAGGACCGGTGGAAGTTCAGGATAGATTTTTGGGTTTATTTTTATTGTCTGTGATTCCCTGTGTGAAAATACTGGTGAGAACAGAAAACGACCAGATCTGCGTTCGCCGTTTTTCTATTGTCAATTAAAACAGTGAAATACTCTTTATTTTTCCTTAAAGGGATAGTTCGGTTTTTAACACATTAAGCCCCTTTCACAGGTTGTCTAAAATGCAATAAAGTGGTTGACATCGAAATTTTGACGATTGCTTCTGTCTCGGCTATTTGGGAAATGTAGAATCGCCTCTGCCTGCCTTCAAAATGGCTAGCAATGGGCATGTGTTGTTTCTATCCTTAAAACACTGGTTTTAAAAAAGTGCTACTTACCAAGTGGTTAGTGGTGCTCAATGATGTTCCAAAAGATGTATCGTAGCGAAATAAAGCTTCCGTCATGTTTTATTTGGCACTTTGTTTATATGAAGGAGCAAATAGATCCCTATGGGACTTACAAAATGGCAAATAAAACATGACAGAAACTGTATTTTGTTACAATACTTGGGTTGGAACATCAGCAAGCACCACTAATCACTCCATGAATAGCACTTTTTTAAAACCAGTGTTTTAAGGATAGAAACAACACATGCCCATTGCTAGCCATTTTAAAGGCAGGCAGAGGCGATTTTATATTTCCCAAATAGCCGAGACAGGAGCAATCATCAAGATTTTGGTGTCAACCACTTTATTTCATTTTAGACAACCTGTGAAAGGGGCTCAATGTGTTAAAAACCGAACTATCCCTTTAACCCATTCTGATTTCTGAAACAAAAATCGATTGGCCAGAAGATCCACGGACCTAAAAAGCAAAGCCAAAGTTTGGATTTTTCATTTTCCATTTTTGGCAGGAATGTACCAGGATCGTAATGCAAATGAAAAGACAATCAGACATTTTTCATTTATTTTAATTTTTGGCACAAATGACTCGTGTTTATCAGGAAAATTAAAAGCCTACTGGTCCGTGTACTTTTTCGTTCATTCATTATTGGATTGTGGATGTTACATGGGAAATGAAAAAAGGCTTGTATATGAATTTGTACAGGTTTTCATCAACAGTCTCTGGCTACTCTTCAGAAACGGCGATTTCCAGCCGAGCATCAGATAGGCCTACGCTTGGTTTGTGAATATCACAACTTCACAGCAGCCACGTCCACGTCCAGCGCCAGTGTCTTGAAGGTGCTATGAAATAGCATGCGTTGTATGCCTTTGCAACATCACAAACTGTCTGAATAGACTATGCCTCTAAAGACGGCATGTCATGCGGTTAACAGTATCAACACAAACCCATGCAGGGCAATGCCCTGTCCACCCAAAAGAGTTAGCCTCCTAACTTCCAGGCAGGTCACAAGTCCAAAATATCAGCCTAATTCAGAACGGCAGTTTTTTTTTTATTTCAGTTGGTAAAAGACAAAAACACCTTTGGCTTTATTTAACAAGTCATAGCAACTGTAAAAATTCATATACAAGTCTTTTTTCATTTTCCATGTGACATCCACAATCCAATAATGAATGAACGAAAAAGTACACGGACCCTAATAGAAATATTTCATTTTTATTTTTAATTTTGGCATGATAATGTCACGGACAATTTGAAAATGAAATGGCAAAACGAGTTTTTCATTTTAATTTCAATTGCTTTCATTTTATTTTATTTTTGGCATGGATAACCTCCCATATATGCACGGTTCTTTACTATCCACATAAATACCACAATGTGTAGCTGCGATACAATTAGGCTATAACTCTGCTATAACCCATTGGAACAATCATGATATTTAGCTATAGTAGACCATCATGTAAGCTACACAGACAACAAAACACAAAAAGTAAACCAAATGTCTTACCTTACTGCCCTCCACATCCAGGTTATGATGTTCAATAGTTTCCACAAGTGTCAGAAGTATATGCTTTTTCAAGACAGCTAGCTCACGCTATTAGACATGGTTGCCAATTCCGCTTATTATAAGCCAATTTGGGCTTCTTTGTTTGTGAGGTCGCTTGAAATTATGTGAGGTCGCGGGTTGGCTTGTTTTTGGGCTTTTCTTTTTTTCATGTGGCTTATTTTTGGCTTGGCTTTAACTTCTGTTCTGCTGAATCTCTCCATAGACTACACACGCACAATGGTAGCATTCCATATGGGCGCCTTCCGTGCAGCAGCAGCTCCTATTATGAACAGAAATAATGGACTACGAGACAAAATAGTTTGACAGCGGCGACGTAGGCTAGGCCTACTGCTCGAGTCAATATCCAACGAGTAGACCATGAATGTGACAGCACTTTATTGAAAAGTAGACACATGAACGCAAGACACCCAGTGGGACGTCCTTTTTTTTTTTTTTTTGGTCTTCGGTCGCTTCTTTTGGGCTTGTTTTTGGAGTGGCAGTGGCTTATTTTCCTCACGATATCTGGCAACCCTGCTATTAGGGAAAGTGGAACACAGCGATCCTAGCGGTAGCGTTCCTAACCCGAGAGCAATAGTATTGAAAATCCCATAGACCGATTTAAAAAAAAAATCCCACAAAGACATGACACCGAACTTGTACATCAGACATATTTTTCAGCCCATATATTGGAATGATCTACTAACTGTGAAGGTCTTGTGCGAAATTTTGCCTTATTTAAAAAAATCGAAATTGTGCTAGTCAGAAACGGACTACAACTTCGAGTCGCTCCCTTTACGTCAGAACAGTGTTTTTCGCCTGATTGCAACCACTAGTCAGAAACTCTGGATGCCAATTTTTTTACTTTCCCCAAAGATCCTGTAAAACTACAGTTGTGGATTCATATAAAAGTGAGTTTCATGAACACAGATGTTTGATTTGTCCTTGCAGTCTAGCCAGTAATGTTAACGCTAGCTTCTGACGTTAGCTAATGTTAGGCTAAGGTTAGATGCATGGAGTAAAATAGCAGAGGTTTATCACACGATTTGAATGTTGGTAAGTTATAAGATATTCTAGTGAGGCAGGTTAAGTATATTCCCTTATGATACATGTGTACACCATATGACATTTTAATGCTAATGTTACCTGTTAACAGTGTCCCGTACTGTCCATGCCCTTGCTGACTGAACAAAATAGCCTAACTTTTTTGTTGACAGTTCAAGAGATTTGAAAGCAGTTTGCACTTACATCGCTTTCAATCGAAATGTTGCAGGCTTCCACCGAGGTTAATTATTCCGGGCAGGCCAATAGCCGCAACTATGCCTATGTAATATTTTACCCTGTTGAAGTGAATTCATCGGTGTATCGCAGGGAACAATTGAAGTAAGATGCTAAGATTTTACGGAAACGTCATACATGCGACGATCGTTCAGTGTAGTCCAATATCAGCTTTTTTAAAAACGTTAAAAACAATTCAAATCCACGGAAAAAATAAAGAATGACCATCCGAATCAATAGAACTACCCAACATGCATATTATATGAAAGCCACGATCGTAACTTTTGAGTGTGAACTGAAATATAATTTTCTGAAGAGAAAATCCCATTCGTTTTGATATAGAGGTTGGAACGCAACCAGCAGGGGGCGATGAGATTACTTTCCCTCCCTATAGTAGCCCAAGTACTGGGTTAAAACAACCCAGGCACTGGGTCATACTACGTTTAACGCACACACTCAATACAATACACAAAATACTGGGTTATTTTATTAACTCAATCACTGGGTTGATATAGTTTGACCAGAGACGGTTGATGAAGTTCTAAAAGATCTTTGATTTAACCCATTGCTGTAAAATAACGGCAGATAACAGACAAATACTGAAAGACAAAGATAAATAGAAGATAAATCCTACACATAGTGGCTTTAATATATGTGTGGCATAGTTTGACTCATTAACTTGTTCAAGTAATAGAAATAATTTCAGTACGGTTAGCACCTTAGCAGGTGAATTTACCATTGCAGCTTAGCTTACTTGCTAGCTGGATATAGCCACTGCCTCAGCCGTTAACTTGATAGATGCAGGCTACTATGACTATTTTTTTTTTTAGCAATCTCCCTTGCATCTGTTTTCTGAGAGTTCATTAATGTCAAAGAACCCACATTATATATAACTATTAAACCGTCTGTCATTTCATTGTGCAGCCAAATTCTTCTAGCTATTCTATTCAGCATTATTTATTTAGTCAGGTGTGGGAATGCTAGATAAATGAAAAGGTGACATTATGCTCAAGATGTAGGAATTGTAGCAGATTTTCTAGTCTACATTTTTTTTT
>JAGFZM010003115.1:2008-15713 GCA_017657215.1 Limnothrissa miodon
TTTACACACATGCAAACACACACATACACACATGAAGAGTGATCGGTCAATGGATAAACCTTTTCACTTCAGCAGTGGACCAGACCCATCAGAACTAGAACCATCAGAACTAGAGAGAGTGTAGACACAGGATTGAAAATTATTCAATTCAATTGTATTTATACAGCACATAATACAAAGGTCATGTCTCGCGGCAGAGAGCACTCATGATAATAAAGTGGTAGATTGCACTCGTTAACTTTAGTTCTTTTATTTTATTTATCTAATGTTCAGCAGCAGGGTAGAGAACACAAACATTTCGGCTTTATGCCTTCATCAGTGTGTAAATGTCCCAACTACTTCCTGAATTTAAAACCATCTCCTTTGAGAGCACTCATGGTAAATAAAAACTCCCTATTTTGTTGTGGTGTAGAACGAAATCTTGGGCAGTTCCACAGCTCTGAACCAACTGCTTATTGGGTCATGCATGGCACATCTCTCAAATAGTAATTATTGCATGTTGTTAATAAAAATAATTTCATGATATAATCCCACAACATACAATCCAGGGTGTTAATATAAAAGAATAATAGTCTCTCATAGTCTCATAAGTTCACTACATTTTTTACACCTTTTAAAAAAAGCATGTGACAATAAATTCCTTGAATTCTTGAATCTTAATGATCCAAGAACATTGTTCAACATCATTAAGAGCAGTCAAGCCATATTTTTATAGAAGTCCTGGACAGTGTAGTAACAGCCTGCAGGGCCCACTGGAGGTCAATCGTATAATGGAGGTTAGCCACACATAAGCAGGCAGTGGGAGGCAGTGAAGCCCCGTCCACACACGTCGCTACTCTCTACTCGCTTGCTCGCTAAGTCACCACTCGTAGAGACACTAGTAATTCTGCATTTTGTTTGGTAATCGCTTACTCGCATCGTGCAAAAGTTAAAATAGTTCCATCTCGGAATCCACCCACATTGCATCGCTTGAACTCTCCTCGTCTGTCCAGAAATTCCATCGCTGGAACACATTCACATTCTGTTGACTTCTATGGCTCAGCGAGTAGCATGTGTGGACCAGGCTTAATTGTGTGTGTTATACGCTGCATTTTGTGACCTTACACACACACACACACACACACACACACACCATGTGTTACTGAATTATGTACTATATTTGGCTTCTGTCATCTGCAGTGTGTTAAAGTCCTCAGACCCTCGGCCTCCTCTGGATGATGATGAAGACACACACACGGCAGAGAGAAGCACACACCTGCAGACTGGACACACTCCACCTACAGGGAGGACACAAGGTAAGGAGGGACACACTCCACCTATAGGGAGGACACAAGGTGATACTAACACTCAGTTCTGGTGTGTATTCAGAAGAGACATATGCACCACTTATTCTTTCAAGATACTGTGTGCATTGTTTCAGCCAAGCCCCGAGTCATTCAGGCACAACTAGACTAAGGCAAAATAATTTAGATGAACTTCACATGCACTCTCTCCCACACACACACACACACACACACACACACACACACACTACATCTCTCTCTTTCTCTCTCTCTCTCACTCACTCAATAGCCAATAAAGGGGAGAGGCCTACTATATGAGAGAGGCAAAAAATAAAATCACGCTAAAATTCGGCAACACTCGAAAAAAAAATGATTGTATAAACATGTTTGATTAAATATATATTATATATGAATATCACAAAAGTATTGCCCTCTTGCCTGATAATAGTACATCTCAGAATGTATGTATTTCCTTATTTGTTCCACGCAGCTGCTGAGGTCCTGAGGAGAGTTATAGAGAATCATAAAGCCAGTCTGAAGAGGAGGTTTGAGATCATATCTGAAGGCATCATCAAACCAGGAGCTGAGATCCTCCTCAGTGAGATCAACACAGATCATCTTTGTTTATATTGGTGTTTCTCACATACAATCATGTACCTAAAATTATTTCCTTATTTCCCACTAAACCATAAACAGATAATGAAAACCTGAGGAGAGTTATAGAGAATCACAGAGCAAGTCTGAAGAGGAGATTTGAGAACATATGTGAAGGTGTTAACAAGCCAGGGATTCAAACACCCTTCAATGAGATCTACACAGAGCTCTACATCACAGAGGGAGAGAGTGAAGGGGTAAATAAGGAACATGAGGTTTGGCAGATAGAGTCGGCATCCAGATTACAAACCTCAGAAGACACATCAGTCAACTGCAATGACATCTTCAAGCCCTTACCTGGACAGGAGAAGCACATCAGAACTGTGATGACCAAAGGTGTTGCTGGCATTGGAAAAACAGTCTCAGTGCAGAAGTTTATTCTTGATTGGATAGATGTGGTAGCCAATGAGAATATAAATTTTATGTTTCCCCTTTCTTTCCGTGAGATGAATTTAGTCAGGGATGATCAGTATAGTCTTCACAGTCTCCTGCTTGACTTCCACCCTGAGCTGAAAGAGCTGAAGGATGATGAGTATAAAGACTGTCAGGTTGTGTTCATCTTTGATGGGTTGGATGAGAACCGGTTGGCACTGAATTTTAATCAGAACATAAACGTATTGGATGTAAAACAAACATCAGCCGTACATGCTCTGATAACAAATCTCATTCAGGGAACTCTACTTCCCTCTGCTCTCATCTGGATAACCTCACGACCAGCAGCAACTAATCAAATCCCTGCTCAGTACCTCGATCAGGTAACAGAAATACGTGGATTCACTGATCCGCAGAAGGAAGAGTACTTTAGGAAGAGAATCAGTGATGAGAATCAGGCCAACGGAATCATCTCACACATCAAGGCATCCAGGAGTCTCCACATCATGTGCCACATTCCAGTATTTTGTTGGATTGCTGCCACTGTGCTTCAGGAAATGCTGGGAAAAAGAAACATCAAAGACATTCCCAAAACACTAACTGAGATGTTCATACAATTCCTACTAATCCAGACCACCAGGAGGAATCAAAAGTATCAGTGTGGCCCTGACACAGAGAATCAAGAGAAACTTCTGAAATCTCAGAAAGACATTTTACTGAAGTTAGCCAAACTGGCTTTCAAGAATCTGGAAAGTGGCAATCTGATGTTTTACGATGAAGATCTGAGAGAGTGTGACATTGATGTCAGTGAAGCCTCAGTGTACTCTGGCATGTGTACTGAGATCTTCAAGGAAGAATCAGTCTTTCAAAAAAGGAAAGTCTACTGCTTTGTGCATCTGAGTATTCAGGAGTTTCTAGCAGCTGTGTTTGCGTTTGACTCCTATGTGACTGAGAACCTTGAACCACTGGAATCCCTCCTCAGTGATAAGCACAGACAGGAACCCAACCCTATTTTATCATCTCTTCAGTCAGCTTTGGGCTTCCAATCAGACGATCATCTACATGTGTTACTGAAGAGTGCAGTGGATGAGGCTTTGAGAAGCAGGAATGGACACCTGGATCTTTTCCTTCGCTTCCTAATGGGCATCTCTCTGGAGAACAATCAGACACTTCTCCAATGTCTCCTGAACAAAATACACAACACCTCAAAGAGTGTTAAAGAAACATGTCAGTACATTAAGAAACTTAACAGTGAGGATCTCTCTCCTGAAAGATGCATCAATCTTTTCCACTGCCTGTTTGAAATGGAAGATCACTCCATGCACAAAGAAATTCAGAAATTCCTGTCTTCACCAAAAAACATGAAGCAGAAGTTGTCTCCTGCTCACTGTTCAGCACTGGCTCACATGCTCCTGATGTCTGAGGAGGTGCTGGATGAGTTTGACCTGAAGAAATACAACACATCAGATGTGGGTCGCTGGAGACTGATCCCTGCTGTTAGGTGCTGCAGAAAGGCACTGTAAGTTTAAGATGGAGATGACTGGAGGAAACTCACAATTGTAAAAATAAACATATGACTGGGCAAAAAAACGATTTATCGAATTTGTTACTAAAAACAATGTTGGTTTTGCATAATTCAAGTTTTTCTTTCCTTCATTAACATTTTGGTATTTTTCCCGTGCCGTTCAACTGTCCCTCGCGAGTTAATGTAGCCGACTCCTCCCCCGTGCAACTCAACCACAAACATGGCAGTGGCAGCTTAGGAGAAGTAAACCTTCAAAACGAAGATGGCAGCTCTAGCACGCATGCTGCAAAACTACACTTGAGGAGACACTTGATGTTGATGTGACCATTTGGGCGGTGTTTGAGCATATCAACGTTAAGTGATAAAAATTGCCTGTAGTCGGTAAAAAAATGATTAGTGTGGAGTGTGTGGGTTTGTTTCCATTCACACAGATTATTAGATGAGATGACTTTTTGGAAGTTGCACAGCATTACTAGCCCACTGTTAGGAATGTGAATTAGAAATTACTATCATGATCTTCAGTGTTAACAGATAAGGTAATGATGAGCAACTGCTTTATTATTATAAGAATTACTCTCTAGGCAAGGCAAGGCAAGTTTATTTATATAGCACATTTCATACACAAAGTAGGCAGTTCAATGTGCTTTACAAAGATAAAAATACAAACATAGTGGATAAAATAAAGTAAGAAAACAAACAAATAAGATTAAAGGACAGAGTAAAAAGTTAAAAAGAATAAAAAGGTAATAAAGGACAGAAAATAAAAATAATTGTAGAATTTTCCCAAATTCACAAATCTGTAACCTACAAATGTGATCCTATACATCCAGCAAACAGAAGCACTCCTGTATTACAATAGTAACTATTATGCTTAGAAATAAAGGATCCAAGTCAAGCACCTCAACTGACAGTAGCACCGGATATTCCCGAAAGTAGTTCCCTAGTGTGCACTGTTCCTTTCGACAAAGCAGCCAGGTAGTCATGGGAAGGTGTGAGTTGACCTTCTAGACTTTATGAGCCTCTATATTCTACTTCCTCTACTACTCTCCTCAAACTAAACATCCGGGGTCTCATCAGAGCTGTCATTTTCTTAAGAGCCACAGCAATGTTTCAGCAATTAGCTTCAAACAGGTTGCTCCCTCCATCACTTGTATGTAGTTACAGGAATAGTGCAAACTCAATTAGACAAATACATTATAGTGTGTGTGTGTGTTATAAAGTGTTATAGACGGTTATTCTGACAGTTATAAAATAAAAATATGATGTGTGTGTGTGTGTGTGTGTGTGTGGTTCTGTGGTGTGTATTTTTCTGTGTTTGTTTCCAGAGAGTACAGTATGTGTGTGGCTGTGTGTATTGTTGCCATTGATTATTTTTCAGTATTTATCAACAGTGTCCCTCATTCATTGACATATTTCATATATTTCATGTCCTTCTGAAGACTTGCTGAATGCAAACTCACTCCCAAGTCTTGTGAGATTGTGGCCTCAGTTCTGCAGTCTCCAAACTCACTGATTGAGCTGGACCTGAGTACCAATGACCTGGGAGATTCAGGAGTTCAGCTTCTCTCTAAGGGACTGTCTAGCTCACACTGCAAACTGCAGATATTAAGGTTTGTGTTGGACATCAAATTTAGGTAATCATACTCTAAAGGTCTCATAGAACACGTTTTTTGACCATGACAAATTGTTCTTTGACTCTCAATAATAGCGTATGCAAATTCGTGCACCTGAAAGTGACCCAAGAGCACTGGTAGAGCGTCTTGTGCAGGCTAGAACCAAACGACTCCTATTTCCGTCCCACCCTGGCAAATTCATGAAGCAACAGGGGATTGGACCAGAGACGGTCCAAATGATCTTTGATTGGACCATGCAAATATAGGAGGATTAATTTGAAGTTTACATGTAGAAGCAGGCGGGAGTCGGTGACAGAGTTTTGGTCGAATTGATACCTTAAGCTACCTAAACTCAACAGTAACGATGTAAATGTGGTTTGACATTCTATGAGCCCTTTAAAAGATAATCCAGTCAGTGTGAATCAATTCATAGCCCAAAAGAGGAAAAGTGAACACTGCATTGGGTTTACTTGCTTATTGACTTCACAGTTCACAGCCTGCAGGTTTTAGCTAATGCCTTCTGGAATGCAATTTTTGTTCTGACTTCCCTGAGCGGTACTTTGCAAACTGCAGATATTACAGTAAGATACACTCAGATTCTTACTGTCATTATTGTATAGTTACTGATAACATCTGGCAGAACAAAACGTATCCACTTTTGTGAAACTTTTGTAATGAATCTTTTTCTTTGTGCATTTTACTACTGTTATTCTGTTTAATGTGTACCATCACTTTGGTCTGTAGTTTGATGTCATCATTCTGTAAATCATCCTCACAGACTTGCCGAGTGTAAACTCTCAGATAAGTCCTGTGAGCTTGTGGCTTCAGTTCTGCAGTCACCAAACTCCCTGCTGCATCTGGACCTGAGTCACAATGATCTGGGAGATTCTGGAACTCAGTATCTCTCTGCTGGACTGTCTAGTCCCCACTGCAAACTGCACACATTCAGGTGAGCCACAGACGTCTCTGTTTCTCCTCAATGATAACTCTGATATGCTACTAGTCCAGGGCAGTGGTCATACAGAACAGTCCAGCTTCTTGTGTGCAGGTAGGTCCTCAATCTGTGATGATGTCATTTGCGCTCCTAGTTGGAACTGTTGTATTTTGAAGGTGCGATATTAGTTGGCTTGTTGACCTTGTGACGCTTTAAGAGGTACAGTAGCACATTTCGTTGTTGGCATGTTGTTTCCAAATTCTGTTATGCACCCAAAGCACGGATGTTGCAGAATCCAGGTCTCGGACATTTTATTATTTTATATGGACCACTTCACAGTTTTATGCATGTCCACTCAATTGTACATCCTGCATCACAAGCTGTTTCAACTTAAATGCAATGTGAATTACTACCAATGTTGTTCTTGAAAATAATTAAATAATTAAAAGCCTTAAATCAACTGCTTTATGTTTTTAGAATGTAATTTGAGTTTTTTTTCAAATCCATGTTTTTTGTAGGGCTCAAAAAGACAGGGATACAGGGTAATAGAGGAGTTTCCAGACTCAAGTGAGGAAGAGTGTGCTTCTGGTAGCAGTGAGGAGGAATGTCTGCCTGTACAGACAGGTGCAAGCAGAGAAGCAGAATCAAGCAGTGACAGTGAAGGTGAGGAAGCTGGAAATGTTGCTGAGGGAGTTGAGGATGAGGAAGGAGATGAGACTGATGAACCTGAGGGACCACCACCTCCCAGAGCTCAGGGGAAAAAAGCCAAGGAAAAGAGTGTCAGGAATGTTTGGAAAGCTAAGGATCTCCAGTTTGAGGGAGACCTGCCTCCTTTCTTAGGAGAGAGCAAGATGAATTTTGAGGGAACAGTTCCAAAAGATTTCTTCATGCATCTTTTCACTGTGGATATGATTGATGACATTGTATACAATAAAAACCTGTACGCTGCCCAGAAAGGAAAAGACAAGCTGGCATTGACCTCAGAGGAGTTCAAAACATTTCTTGGAATGAATATGGTCATGTCAAATGTCAGATACCCAAGATCCAGAATGTACTGGTCATCAGAGACAGGCCTTTGTATTGATCTGATAGCTGATGCAATGCCAGTGAATAGATTCGAGCAAATTCTAAGATACATGCACTTTGTTGACGAATGAGAATGAATGTCCTTTATTGTCATTGTCACAGGTACAATGAAATTGAGAGATGTCTCTGGTCAGTGTATCATCATATAAAATAATAGCATATAATAAATACTTTAGTGCTAAAGCCACATACAGACAATCAACATACGTCCAGTTGATATAACAATCAAACAATCAGTCAATCATGTAAGCGCATTCAACAAAACATGTCTCATAGCGTTTTAACAGCAAGGGCACAAATGAGCAACAGGGGCAAGGAAAAACTCCCTATCAGCATTTTTTGTTTGTACTTGTTGAGTTAAAGGAAGAAACCTTGGGCAGTTCCGACGACTCAATGTGCTAACCCAACTGCCTAAGGCAAGTTCCAATCTCTTACATCGTAAGAAGATATGGTGTGAATATAGTCATGTCAGGGTTGTCTGTGGAGCTGGTGGCTGGAGGCCAGAGATGCTGGATTTAGGCAGTGGAAGGCTGCCCTCTTGCTGTACCCGGGATTCATAAAGGCTCTCCTTCATGGCACAGCAAGTTCCAGTCTCTCGCACATCAAAAGAAGGACGTGGTGTGAAATAGTCCATGTCAGGGTTGTCTGTAGAGCTGGTGGAGGGAGGTCAGGGAGGCTGGATCAAGCAGTCATTTCGGAGTGCCGCTGGATCAAATGTTCTTCTGTAGAACTAATCTCTCTCTCTCTCTCTCTCTCTCTCTCTCTCTCTCTCTCTCTCTCTCTCTCTCTCTCAGGCTCTCAGATTGTTTCATCTTTGAGAAGGGTGTTGTTTGTCTGGCTTCAGCTCTGACTTCAAACCCCTCCCATCTAAGAGAGTTGGATCTGAGCTACAATCATCCTGGAAAATCAGGACTGGAGCTGTTATCTGCTAGACTGAAGGATCCTGTCTGCAAACTGGAGACACTTAAGTATGTTCAGAAACAAACCCCAGTCTTCATGGGAGATGAGCAGACAGACAGGGAGATAAAGAGATAGACTATGAGAAAGAACAGATATATTACAATATGCTGAATGTCTTTGTGGGATTAAATAAAATTAATGGGATCATAGGAAGAGATTAATAAGGGACAGACAGACAGACAGACAGATATACAGGGAGATGAGCAGACAGACAGACAGATATACAGGGAGATGAGCAGACAGACAGACAGACAGACAGAGAGACAGACAGACAAGGAGATGAGCAGATAGACAGACAGACAGGGAGATGAGCAGACAGACAGTCAGAGAGATGAACAGACAGACAGACAGATGAGAAGACAGACAGACAGGGAGATGAACAGACAGACAGACAGGAAGATGTGTAATAATATGGAACTAAATGGAATGAATGGGAGCACTGAGAATAAAGGAGAAATGCAGCCCATAAATAAACACCTACAAACAGTCATGGCCAAAAGTGTTCATAGTGTCACCAACAAGTATCCCTTCATCTTCTGCCTAAAGTTCTTTTGTGTGTTTCCTTACAGAACTGACCCTGCATCAGTAAGCATAGCACGACCACGTTTGCTGAGATGTAAGTTTGTACCGGTTCACTAGCTGTGTTTGGGATTGCTTTTGTTTTGTTTGTGTGTGTGTGTGTGTGTGTTTGAGAGAGAGTATATGCCTGTTTATGTGTTTTCCTTTCTTCTCTTTCTCCTTCTCTTTTATCACTTCTCAATCCTAAGTGTGTGTGTGTGTGTGTGTGTGTGTGTGTGTTCTATTCCTCCACCTTCTCTTCCCTCCTCTCCATTCTCCATCCCTCCATTCTCTTCCTGTCTGCTGCTGCGTTTCTTTACTCTTCTTCTCACTACTCAGTCCTATGCGTGTGTATGAGCGTTTTAGCTGTGTGTGTGTGTGTGTGTGTGTGTGAGCGTTTTAGCTGTGTGTGTGTGTGTGTGTGTGTGTGTGTGTGTGTGTGTGTGTGAGAGAGAGAGAGCAGCAGCTGATGTTTCTCTCTTCTTGTCTGCAGATGTCTGTAAACTCACACTGGACCCAAACACAGCACACAGATATCTCTCTCTCTCTGAGGGGAACAGAAAGGTGACACGTGTGTATAAGGAGCAGTCATATCCTGACCACCCAGAGAGATTTGACTGCTGGGATCAGGTGTTGTGTAGAGAGGGTCTGTATGGACGCTGCTACTGGGAGGCTGAGTGCAGTGGGGATTATGGGGCTCGTATAGCTGTGGCCTATAAAAGCATCCAGAGGAAAGGGGGGAGTGGTGATGTCATAATGGGATATAATGCCAAGTCCTGGAGTCTGTTCTGCTCTCCTCGCAGTTACTCTGTCAGACACAATAATAAACACACTGACATACCTGCCCCCTCCTCCGGCTCCAGAAGAGTAGGAGTTTACCTGGACTGGCCGGCCGGCACTCTGTCCTTCTACAGCGTCTCCTCTGACACACTCACCCACCTGCACACGTTCCACTCCACATTCACTGAGCCCCTCTATCCAGGGTTTTGGGTTAGTTATTATTACTCGTTAGTGTCCCTGTGCCAGATCACATGAGCTCCTCCTCCAACAGTGTGTGTGTGTGTGTTTGTGTGTGTATGTGTGTGTGCACATGCATGTTTCTCCACCTGTCACCTGTTGCTCATGATTTCTATACTTTCACTCTCTCCCTCTCTTATTCCTCCATCTCTTCATCCCTCTCTCTGTCCTTCTTTCTCTTTTATCACTTTTTTCTATTGTTTCTATTCTTTTTCTTTTCTTTTCTTTCCTCGATCGGTTTCTCTCCCCCTCATCTATTTCTCTTCCTCCTTCTGTTCTGTTCTCTCCCACACTTTGCCCTCCCTCTCTCCCTCTTCCTTTTCTTCATCCTTTCTTTCCTCCTCCTATTTCTCTCTCTTCCTCTCCTCCGTTCTCTCTCTCCACTCTTCTTCTCTCTCTTCATCTCCCCCTCACTTCTCTCTATCTGGGTTTGGGGTTCTGTTCCCCACTCCTCTTTCACTCTATTTTGTCTCCCTGTTTTCCCTTCTTCTATCAACCTGTGTTGACTCTGACCCCCCCCCCCCCCCTCCCTGAGTTCTCCATCTCTCTTTTCATCAGTTCTCTCTTCCCTTCTTCTCTGTCCCATCACACACACACACACACACACACACACACACACACACAGTGCCCCTGTACCAGACCACATGAACTCCTCATGCTGCAGGAACTCCAGTCACACACTCCTGTACACACATTCTATTTTGGAATACTCAGGGGTGTGTTCTGTTTATACATCACTGATTTGACTATCACTTTATAAAAGTTTATTTATTTTTTTCTTTGTATAATTCCCATTGGATCAGGGTGAACAGAAGTGGTGGCCAATATGTGATCCCTAACAGAAGCAGCAATGATGTTTTCTGATCTCTCTAAAGTTTAGTTATTTAGCTGATTTTGTGTGTATATGTACTGTATAGAGATGCCCTTCTCAGTATGTAAGTGTGTCTAAAACCAGTATATTCCTCCTGATATAACTCAATAAAATGTTATCTAAAGGTTTTCAATATCTTTAATGTTGTGATTCATATGTGTCTTCATTTCAAAAAGTGATTAGTGAATCATGTGCCAGGCCATGACCCAGTGGAACTGATTTGCCCCATTGGTGAAGAAGATAAAGAAGAACACCATTGTAAAGTTTGCAGATGACACTACCGTGGTGGGGCTCATATCTGGGGGAGACGAGTCTGCCTACAGAGATGAGGTGGAGCGGCTGTCTTCATGGTGCAAGGATAACAACCTTCTCCTAAACACTAAAAAGACTAAAGAACTCATAATCGACTACAAAAGAAAAATCCAACCATTAATCATCAGCGAGGACTGTGTGGAAAGTCAAGTCAAGTCAAGTCAGTTTTATTTGTCAATTTCTTCACATGTACTTGACATACAAAGGAATCGAAATTGCGTTTCACACTTGTCCCATGCGTAGACGTTGACAACAATAAAGTGCAGATGCACAACAAAAAAAACAATTCTAAACAATAAGGTAATGTTAAGTAAAAAAAAAGTGCAAGTAGGCTTAAGGCATTATACTTAGGTAAACATACAGTATATATAAGACAAGACATAACATACATACAGTATATATAAGACAAGACATAACATAAAGTAAGTGATGTGGTGTTGGTAGTCCAGGAGAGGTCCTCACTGATGTGCACCCCCAGGAACTTGGTGCTGCTCACCCTCTCTACCGCAGCACCGCCTATGGTCAGCGGGTGGTGACCGGTGTGACCTCTCTGGAAGTTGACAATAACCACCTTGGTTTTGCTAACATTTAGCAGGAGGTTGTTGTCTCTGCACCACGTGGTCAGGAGCTCAACCTCTTTCCTGTAGTGGGTCTCATCGCCCTTGGTGATGAGCCCCACCAGCATTGTGTCGTCTGCAAACTTCACAAGGTGGTTGGAGCTGTAGGTTGGTGTACAGTCATGTGTCAGCAGGGTGAAGAGCAGCGGACTGAGCACACAGCCTTGTGGAGCCCCTGTGCTCAGGGTGATGCTGTTAGAGACATTGTTGCCTACACGCATCGCTTGAGGCCTCTGGCTGGGGAAACCCAGCAGCCAGTTGCAGAGGGAGGTGCCCAGTTTGTCCAGTTTGCAGATGAGTTGTCGTGGTATTATGGTGTTGAATGCTGAACTGATGTCTATGATCAGCATTCTCACATATGAGTCTTTCTTGTCCAGGTGAATTAGGGCTGGGTGGAGGGCAGAGCAGATTGCATCCTCTGTGGATCGTTTTGCTCTGTATGCGAACTGGTATTGGTCCAGGTTGGTAGGCAGGGGACAGGAGAGTGTCCTCTTCATGCTGGCAGCAGACAGGCACAGAGGCTGGTCGTGTGGAGGTGGTGGTGTTTTCTGTGGGCGTGTGTTGTTCTGTGCTTCAAATCGTGAAAAGAAGCTGTACAGGTTGTTGAGCAGAGTGGTGTCGCTCTCACAGCTACGTGCTGCAGGCTTGTAGTCTGTAATAGCCTGGATGCCTTGCCATAGGCTCTGTGCGTGCTTGCGATCATTGAAGTGGGAGGTTATCTTGTGTGTGTAGTCCTGTTTCACTTTCCTGATGCCACTGGACAGGTTGACTCTCGCTGTTCTCAGGCCTGCTTCCTCCCCAGCTCTGAAGGCCTTGTCTCTGGCCTTCAGCAGCCTGTGGACATCTCCTGTCAGCCATGGCTTCTGGTTGGCTCGAGTTGTGATGCTTTTTATTTGTGTAACATCGTCAATGCATGTTTGTGTGTGTGTGTGTGAGTGTGTGTATATGTGTGCGTTTGTGTGTGTGTGTGTGTGTGTGAGCAGCAGTTACCCAGTGGAACTGATTTGCCCCATTGGTGAAGAAGATGAATCAGCAGCAGCAACTCTTCCTCTCTCTGTGTGAGTGAGTGAGTGTGAGGGGTCAATAAGGGGGCATCTGTGGGGCATCTTTCCACTCCAGTTTTGTGTGAGTGGGACAAGTTCAGATTAGTGTGAGTAGCAGTCAACTTGAACTCCCCACCCATGTAGGGTGCCCACCTCCAGACAGACACAATATGGGGCAAGAACCAAGTACTAATGTGGCAATATCTTGCCTTTATTAGAACAAGATCAAATTAGACCACCGCCCAAAGAACTAAGCATTACTAACTAACTAACTATCTAACAAAGAACCAGGCGTTATACAACTAACAGTAGGCTCTTAACCTAATGAAAAAAGATCTGCACTGGACTGCCGTACCAAAGAGTCTGTAAAAATGACAGGGGTGAAACAGTCTGGTACAGCAGTCGGTTGAACGATATGAACAACCATCCGCGTCTACCAGACTCCTGGACTGACGTCTGACCCACCATCCATGTCTCGTAGACTGCTGGACTGACCTCTGACCTACCATCCATGTCTCGTAGACTGCTGGACTGACCTCTGACCCACCATCCATGTCTCGTAGACTGCTGGACTGACCTCTGACCTCTGACCCACCATCCAGCTAACCTTCATTGACCATGTTGCCTCTGTTGCCCGGGCCTGCCGCTTTGCACTATGCAATATCAAAAAGATCAGACCATACCTAACTCAACAAGCCTCCCAATTGCTGGTTCAAACTATGGTCCTCTCACGCCTTGACTACTGCAATGCCCTTCTGGCAGGACTTCCTGCCTGTGTCGTCAAGCCACTTCAGATGATCCAAAATGCTGCGGTGCGTCTCATCTTCAATCAGCCGAAGAGGGCGCATGTCACCCCTCTG
>JAGFZM010003115.1:34089-53884 GCA_017657215.1 Limnothrissa miodon
TGGGATCAGGAAGACGAGAAGGGAGTTTACAGCTGCCCCCAGTGCAGACAGACCTTCACTCCAAGACCTGTTTTGAACAAAAATAATATTTTTGCTGAAATTGTGGATCAAATGAGGAAGACCAGAACCCAAACTGCTGCTCCTCCTGCTCTTGCTGAACATGGAGATGTGGAGTGTGACGTCTGCACTGGGAGAAAACTCAAAGCTGCCAAGTCCTGCCTGGATTGTCTGTTGTCTTACTGTGAAACTCACTATAAGACGCACAATGAAGTTCATCCTGGTCGAAAACACGAGGTGGTTGATGCCACAGGTCAACTAAAGGAGAGGATCTGCTCTCAGCATGAGAAACCTCTGGGTGTGTTTTGTCGTACAGATCAAACTTGTGTCTGTTTGCTCTGCTTGCTAGATGAACACAAAGGCCATGACACCGTATCTGTCTCTGCCGAGAGGAAGGAGAAACAGGTAGGCTATGACTGAAATTGTTAACATTAGGCAATAGGATAATGATAGGATAGAGTTGTGGAAGTCAAATGTAAGTTAGGCCAAACAAACGATTTTCATTTTATGTTGAATAGGCTATCCTAGCCGAGGGGCATATATATCTCGAGGCACCGGTGTTACGGATCAATTTGGGATCGTGGGAACTGGGGATAAACATCTGTTTTCCAAGTGCAGTTAGATTTACCTTGTTCTATACACAGATTCGTTTAACTAAGAGTGCGTAGACACGTTCACCTACGGCAGCACTGTTTCTTCTTATCGCGAATATTTGACCGGCGTCAAGCTATCCTGAACTTCCACCGGTCATTTTTTGATGTGCACTGCTTCCATCGAATTTACGGTTTTCATTGACTTCAAGTCATTTTTTCGGAGCAGCGAAGAGCATAAACAAATATTTTGCGGTGCTCGCGCTGTTGAAGCTGTGCGGTCACAGCGCTACTCTCATTAGATGCTACCAATAGTTATAAAATGTCTCCCAAAACAATTTCTGCAATATACAGTGTTATATTGTAGAGAATTATATTAAACCCTATTACAATGGGATTTCTCTATGGATACATTCTGACATGCATCAAATCTCTTCTATTTTTGAGTGTGCCATTAGCTATCATTTCATGTTTACAAGACAGGAGACACCCAGACGTTTAACTACAACCAAGAATCGCGACACTTTACAGTTAAATTTAAGAGATACAACCACTTTTAAATAGTTGTCCTGACATGGTAATTGTGGACGCTAACAATCGTGTAAGAACTATTGTCTAAGTAAAATACTTTTTTTTCTCAAAGTGGCGACTGTAAGTGCGCACAATATCTATACAGGGGGTACCCTAACATACTCCTGAATGAAATGCTGGAGAAATATTGAAGGCACAGGTAATATATATGCAGAAAATGCTTCATTTCATAAAGGGTGCAAATTCGTGTTCACGAAGCATTATGTAACGAGGCCATTGGGTGGCGACATATCTTGAATTAGCAATTGTACCGGGTTCCAGCGTTGGTAACACTTACCCAGTAAATGCCATTAGTATCAGAGCTTCATAACTGATTGGGGAATTTCTCCCCCGATCCGTGCTCGCTGTTATAGTAAATTGTGGATTCGAGCATCGGGCAAATTTCACTAGCTTTGAGGTTGATTTAATGTGCTTATATAATGCTTTTTTTTCTCAAAATGATGACCTGGTGACTAGTGTCCATGGCCTACAACGGACAGTGACATTAAATCAGTCTGTTGCGTTTTTTTTCTTTCTTTGGTTTTATTTGTTTCATTTTCCATAACAAGAAAAAATACATAGCCTACTCTTTTTGGAAAAAAAATATTAATTTAAGGTGAAATTATCTGCCAGCACAGAAACAAAATTGTGCTTAGTAAGATGTCTTGAGCAAAAGTAAATAAAGATATGGGGAAGTCTTATTTTCTTATTGAACAAAATGTTGTTTGATTAAAGTAGAAGTTGTAGGCTATATAAGCACATGAGATCATCATAGTGATATTTGCCCGAGACTCCAACCCACATTTCACAATAATGCAACAACCGGTGGGAGATAACACTAACCAGTCAACCACGAAGCTCTGGTACTAAAGACATCGTCTGTACAATTGATAATTCAAGAAGTATGTCGCCACCCAATGGCCTCGTGACATAACGCTTCGTGAAACGAATTTGCACCCTTTATGAAATGAAGCATTTTCTGCATATATTACCTGCCTTCAAAATTTCTCCAGCATGTCATACAGGAGTATGTTAGGACACCCTCTGTATATTGTGCGCACTTACAGTCGCCACTTTGAGAAAACATGCCTTTTATTTAAACAGCTGTTCTTACGCGATTGTTACCCTCCATAATTACCATGTAATGAAAGCAATTTCAACGTCTTTATATCTCTTGAGTTTAACTGTAAAATGTCGCGATTCTTGGCTGAAGTTAAACGTCTGGGAGGCTCCTGTCTTGTTAACATGGAATGATAACGGCACACTCAAAAATAGATGAGATTTGAAGCATGTCAAAATGTATACATAGAGAAATCCCATTGTAATAGGATTTAATATAAGTATCTAAAATATAACACTGTATATTGCAGAAATTCTTTTCGGAGACATGTTATAACCAGACGTGGCATCTAATGAAAGTAGTGCGGTGACCGCACAGCTTCAGCAGCGCAAGCACCGCAAAATGTATTTTTATGTTCTTCGCTGCTCCGAAAAAATGACTTGAAGTCTATGGGCACCGTATAAGCTGTGGACTTCAAAAAAGGAACGGCGGAAGTTCAGGATAGCTTGACGCCGGTTCTCTAGGCCTGAATCATCAGTTGTGTTGTTTGCTTAAACAGAACTACAGTAGGCTATGGGACAAATATCTATTTCCGACCTTGTAAAAATAGGCTATCACAGGCAGTAAAAGAAGTGGCTGTCATGTCCTCTAATCAAGGTCAACATATTTTTCAGACCACATGGATCTTACTCTAAACAAATAGGTCTAAATAGCACACAATGCTTTTCTTGAAATGTTGGGAACCGGGCTGAATTAGCAACTTGCCAAACTTGATTTTATGATGTTTGTTTATTTACAATGGGCCCTGGGGCAAATGATAAATTAAAACTGGCTAAGACAAGATATCTTAATCCCTTAATCCCTTATCCTAGTTTTGTGCAATATACCCCTGGTTATACATGCTTTATACATGCTTTCCCAATACATAATATCTTTTGTTATGATTGAAGCATAGCTAAGCTAAGGAGATATTATGTTTCAAATTATTACAGTTAACTGGGACATTTCTTTCTAGATGGTGGAAATGTTATAATTGATGTGGATGTGTTTGATTGATACAGACCCAACTGGGGGAGAAGCAGAGGAGATTCCAGCAGAGAATCCAGGAGAGAGAGAAGGAGCTGCAGGAGCTGAGGAAGGCTGTGGAGACTCTCAAGGTGAGTAGTGACTGACCACCACAGGAGAGAACAACAGCTGGCTGCCATGTTGGAGCTCAGTCAGAGTCAGGTCTCTCCTCCAGTCAGTCAGAGAGGAGTCTGTGTTGCTGAGACACTTTATTCTTCCTCTCATGCAGACACACTGGAGAACAATACAGGAAGAGGCAACCATCTATATTGCGACTGTATTGTTTAGTTGTTATAATATTGTTGTTATAGTATAGTTTAGGGGTGTAAACATTAATCGATGCATCGATTATGCAGCCGACGATTCAATGCGTCCGCAAGAAAATCGATTAATGCATTTATTTTGCCACTTGTTGTTCACTTGTCTATTTTCAGCATCCGCTTGTATTTGTACTACCTACTCCTAATCTGCGTGTGGCGCTGTCCTCATGGTTGTCTTCTACGTCATTTATACACCTCTTCACACTCGCAGCAGCAGCAATAGTTGAGTCTGACAGTTGTTGATTTATTTGAAACTTAATAGCTTTAATGTAAAAACTATTGAATCAAATCGTATAAAATCATATCATGGGGAATTCTGAATAATCGAAAATAATTGAATCATTGGCTTAAGAAATCGATATCTTATAGAATCGTCATGAAGGCTCCGATTTACACCCCTAGTATAGTTACAGTACAGTTTCTTGTGTGCATCTGTGGCTAATATGTGAGCAGTAAGCAAAGGTCTGCTGATATCTGTAGTTCTCTGCCAGCTAGTTTGGGGAACATTTATCAACAGCAGCAGCTGTCAGTTTGTATCATGAGCAGCTCAGAGTACAAACACTATCATTGTACAAAAGGCTATGGATGGTTGTTCCTTTGAACTGTTTATTTCCTTCGAGGGAATACTATTTATTTTACCTAGATGCACTGACTCTTAATTTGACAGTCCCTTATTGATGATGTCATAAGTCACAGACAGTTTGTTTGTTTCTCTCTTTCTTAATAAGCCTGTGAGACCTCAACCCATGTTAATCCATTTTAAGTTGTGCGTAAATGAAAGAAGTAAGTGTTTACCCTAGTTATATTAAGGCTTATTTAGTTAAGTGTTTAGTATTGAGTGAGGAACCTGTCATCTACCAGTTTCTGGATTGTTATGTTCCTGTATCTGCAGTTAGCATGTAGCGCTAACATGTGGTCAATATGCTAATTTGTTAGCATATTGACGTGTGTTATCATATTGGTGTGTGTTAACATATTAGTGTGTGTTGCGTAACTGTGCAATTAGTAATGTAATTACAACAACCTGGTAATTATTATTTTATTTCTGTTTATTTGCAGAACCACACACACACCCATACACACTTGTTCACTGTTACAAACCTCAATACAGACTCAAGTGTCATTTGTAATCCTACATCCTTTAAATATAAACGGATGGTAACTGTCTCCAGTCTCTTTCTCCTTCTTGCATCCTGGCCTAAGTAGTGCCCTGGCCAGCACTCCAGATTGTGTGCGGTGAAGAAACCCGAACAGCACCTCAGTCATAACTACTTACCTAACCCTCACCTACAATCATGGACTCCTCCACTTTGTGTGTCTCCTACCAGAGCTCCGCACAGACAGCAGTGGAGGACAGTGAGAGGATCTTTACTGAGATGATCCGCTCCATTGAGAGAAGTCGCTCTGAGGTGAAAGAGCTGATCAGAGGTCAGGAGAAGGCTGAGGTGAGTCGGGCTGAAGGACTCCTGAAGCAACTGGAGCAGGAGATTGCTGAACTGAAGAGGAGAGATGCTGAGCTGGAGCAGCTTTCACACACAGACGATCACATCCATTTCCTCAAGGTTACTGTTCATGGATTGTTATCTTTGATGCATAACATGTTTAAATGTTTCCAATTCAGCTAGATGAAACATAAAATTATAATTTCACTTGTCTTAGTATATCACTTTCACAGTGGTGAGATTCTCTCTCTCTCTCTCTCTCTCTCTCTCTCTCTCTCTGTCTCATTTCTTCATGCAGACATTCCAGTCAGTCAGTGAGATTCCTGAGTCTAAAGAATCTTCTGTTATTGCAACCCAAAGTCTCTCTTTTGAGGCTGTGAGGAAATCCGTGTCCACACTGAAGGAGCAGCTGGAGAATCTCTGCAAACAGGAAATTATCAAGATTTCTGGAACCTGTTGGTCACATTTTATAAACGTCCTCCTTCAATATTTCCTACCTCCTGCAATCCACTGCACTGTTCACATCAATATTATTTAATTCTCAAGGCTTCATACATCTTACATACTGGGCGTGTAACACTGAATGTCAGTGAAGCTGAGAGATTTGAAAGGTGTTTCTTCATGATTTGTTGTTTTTCTAACTTAACAGTGATGCAAGTTCAGTCTATTCTGCCTTCTAAGGGTGCTTACACACTGGGTCTGTTTAACTGGACCGGACCCGAGTCCGGTTACTCCCCCAGACCCCTGCCGTATTTTGTCTCTGTTCACATTACACGTTTGTCTCCGCACCCTGGTCCGTTTATGTCATAAGCAGACATAAGCTTCCAGAATATCTCGCGTCAAAACGATGATAGAAAGTAAAGATTCTTTTCATTCTTTAGAATATTTGTTTAGCAACCTACTTCAGCCTTCAATCGAACCGTACCCCAGACCACCTCTTTCAGGTTCGGTACGGTTGCGTTCACACTCTCTCACTCACTCACACACACACACACACACACACACACACACACACACATTAACAGTCATACATGACTGCACTGTTCACTTCAGTATTATTTAATTTCCAAGGCTTCAGACATAAAAATGAGACCCTCATGAATCATGCAAATCCTTGTTCGTTCGTTCATTTAGTAGCATAATTTTATTTATTTCATAATTTGGTGTCCCAGTGTCCCAGGCAAAATTGCAGTTTCCGTCTTCATTACGCCCAACGTAATGCATGCGTGCAGCCACACTAAGCACTGACACTGAATGCATTGTGGCGGCAGATTTAACTGGAGCTGCTCAATTTGTAGCATAATGACATTTCAAGAACTTCACGCAGACAAAGGAAGTGAACAGCCATTTGCAAGAAGTCTGGCCCAAAGATAAATAATACTGGTTCAACAACTTCGCACTTCAAATCTTAGCAACTTACTTTAACCGTGCCCTGCGATACGCCAATGAATTCACTCAACAACAGGGTAAAATATTACATAGCTGCGGCTACTGGCCTGCCCGCAATAATTAACCTCGGTGGAAGCCAGCAAAATCTCGATTGAAAGCGATGTAAGTGCAAACTGCTTTCAAATCTCTTGAACTGTCAACAAAAAAGTTAGGCTATTTTGTTCAGTCAGCAAGGGCATGGACAGTACGGGACACTGGCATGGAAGTTAACAGGTAACATTAGCATTAAAATGTCATATGGTGTACATATGTATCATAAGGGAATACACTTAACCTGCCTCACTAGAATATCTTATAACTTACCAACATTCAAACGGTGTGATAAACCTCTGCTATTTTACTCCATGCAGCTAACCTTAGCCTAACATTAGCTAACGTCAGAAGCTAGCGTTAACATTACTGGCTAGACTGCAAAACCAAACCAAACATTTGTGTTCATGAAGCTCACTTTATTATACGAATCCACATCTGTAGTTTTACAGGATCTTTGGGGAAAGTAAAAAATTGGCATCCATAGTTTCTGACCAGTGGTTACAATCAGGCGAAAAACACAGCATGGTGTTGTGGAATTCTGAGTTTGGCACAATTTAGCAAAAAAAGACCTTCACAGTTAGTAGATCATTGCAAAATACGTGTTGAAAAATATGTCTGATGTACAAGTTCGGTGTCATGTCTTCGTGGGATTTAAAAAAAAAAAATGGTCTATGGAATTTTCAATACTATTCCTCTTGGGTTAGGAACGCTACCGCTAGGATCGCTGTGTTCCACTTTCCCTCCCTATAGACTGTATGCAGATGACATTTTTATAGCTCCCCTTTTAACATTAGCCTACCGTTTTATATTGCGCTGCGTTTGCGCCTACGTTGAAGAACAAGCAAGTAGCAGGTCAATATAAGTGCTGTAACCTAACGGTAGTAGTAGCCCCAGACTGGAGCCTAACGTCAAATTAGAGCTGCTGTTGTCACTGATGCCATAACAGCAGCTTCATCAACCGTCTCTGGCAATGTTTTCAACGTGAACTCTACCATTGCCTTTGAGATTGACGCAGTGGTTTCATGTGAGCTTTCATTTTCAAGACTGTACTATTCTCTTCACTCTCACATTTTAGTTGAAAAACTGCGAACTATGCTCAAATATATGGAAGAAGAAGACAGTCGATTTAATTTGAAGATGATTTGTGATTATTTTAGGTAAACGTTACCAGTTGTTAATGAAATACATTGGCAGTAGGTAGTACTATACTGTAATGGTATATGTATAATGTAATATATATGGTATATATACAGTGGGATGCAAAAGTTTGGGCAACCTTGTTAATCGTCATGATTTTCCTGTATAAATCATTAGTTGTATAAAATGTCAGTTAAATATATCATATAGGAGACACACACAGTGATATTTGAGAAGTGAAATTAAGTTTATTGGATTTACAGAAAGTGTGCAAAAATTGTTTAAACAAAATTAGGCAGGTGCATACATTTGGGCACTGTAGCAACATGGTATCAAAACAACTCTCAAATGACCTGAAGACAAAGATTGTTCACCATGTTTGTTGTAGCCTACATGACTGTGGCCTTTTTGACGACCTTAATTTTTGGTGAAGGCTCCCATTGGTAGAATGGCTCCAAATGAGCCATCTTTCGGTCATGGTGGCAGAAAGAGTGCCATTAAGGGCCAAGTTGTTTCTTGTCTTAGTTTTGTTAAGGGCCACCACAGAAAACACTTTCATTACGTCATGGCTACTCATCTCCCTACAATGCTAGTCAGGATGATCCCATTGAGCTGATTATCTCCCATTCAGTGAACAGGGGGAAGAGCTAGATAAGCTAGATATTATTACAAATATTTTAGAACTTCAGGGGCTGGTTCTACTACCAGGCTACTTGAATAAAATTCAAGATATTTCAAATAATTTAACACATTATCTTTACAAACTAGTCGTTTGAACAAATTTCATGACAGAGTTCTTAACCAAAAGTCTAGAAATTAGTCTGTTAAAACTTCTGCTACTCTAACTTAGCCTACTTAACATAGTTGAGAGTGTACAACGTAAATTAAGTCCTTAGCTGTGACATTCCTGCAGCTCATCCTGCAGCTCATCCTGCTTACATGACAATTTGCGACTTTGCTACTTGTCTTGAAAGGGTTCAAAGCTTTATTGTCATGTGCACAGATAGAAACAAGTTTCCCAGTAGGCTGCAATGAAATTCTTACTCCGCCACTCCGTTCTGGATGTATGACAATATATAAACTCGGTATTAACATGACTTGCGCCGTTCTTTTACAATACAACACAAACTGTTCTTTAATGGGCTACATAATATGCCTACAACTCGTTCAGAAGTCTTTAACATCTAACGATAACGTTAGCAACAAGCTACCAAATACAGCCTACTGTATCTGTGATGAGCTCGGCTCAGCTAGAGCTCTCGGCATTATATCAGAAGAACGCATAGGCTGAAATCAATTAAGAAACCCTATTTTAAGTTTGGACGCCACACACTGGCCTGTATACGTTCCTGTTTTAGATCTTCAACAGCTTGCACCTGAGAATTTGTAATAGTAATAGTAATAATAAGTTGGAGACGCCAAGGTCTGCCTTACGTTGCTTCTGATTGGTTTACATTGCGTGGTGACTTCACGTAGTTGTTAGAAGGACCGCTTGATTGGTCTGGGATTGGTTATCTTGGTCAGTCAATCAGAGTCACTCGGACTACGGCAAGGTGAGGACCAAAGTTTATTATGAAAAAAAAAGAGAAAATATTGAATGGGGAAATAAGCGTGAGAAATGTCAAGTGTGGCGTGTGGTGTGAGAATGTGTCAAATTGCGTGAGAAGCGTGAGACTTGGCAGCCCTGGTCATGTTTTGTTTGCGACATAATATACACTTATCACTTTTAAACAACAGATGAATTGATGGTGTAACATATCCTACGAAATGTATGAAATGTCAATGTTTTTTAGTCTAGGAGAAAAACGCCTTTTGCTGCGAGCAGGCACTGTCGGGACGATTGAACCACTTGTTTTATGGTCAGTGCATTAACATTTTGAAATAATAAGCGTTTGCAATAACTAAAAAGTACTTACAACTATTACAAATAATTTTATTGGCTCCATCCCTCCTCATCGGTCGCCATCCATTAGTGTGCAATTTGCTTTATCTGTCATTTTCACCTGATGACCCAACCATCCCAACTCGAATCTCAGATTTCCTCTCTGACATCTCTGCATGGATGCAAGACCATCATCTCCAGCTGAACCTCTCAAAAACCGAACTGCTGGTCCTCCCCGCTAAACCAACTATTTACCACAACATCTGCATCAACTCTGGCTCCTTGTCTCTTGCTCCCTCACGGGTAGCCAGGAACCTAGGTGTTATGATTGATGACCAGCTAACCTTCAACAACCATGTTGCCTCTGTTGCCCGGGTCTGCCGCTTTGCACTATTCAATATCAGAAAGATCAGACCATACCTAACTCAACAAGCCTCCCAATTGCTGGTTCAAACTATGGTCCTCTCACGCCTTGACTACTGCAATACCCTTCTGGCAGGACTTCCGGCCTGTGCCGCCCAAGGCAATCCAGACTCTTCTCGTGTCGTCCCATGCTGGTGGAATGACCTACCAAAAACAGAACAGGGCCATCTCTGGAGGCCTTCTAAAAGCTCTTAAAGACCCAGCTATTCAGAGAACATCTTCTATCCTAGCACTTAAACCGGCACTAAGCAACATTCTGTTTTTCTCTCTCACGAGCTCCCTCTAAAGCCCGCTGTATTGCATTGTATTGCACTGCATTCTATTGGAGGCGGTCCGCGCTGCTGAACATTGCAAGTGCTGTATCTACCGCTATTGGCCACGGTGGCGCATTCTACACCGTTTGTTCGCCGTGTAATGACTAATTTTAGCATCCTAAACAGTATGAAACGGATTAATTAAATGAAAAATGTTGCATAGTGGGCCTTTAACCACACTGATGCACTACTCCTGTCCTAACACTTAATGGAACTGATGCACTATTCCCTAGCACTATGCTCTTTAAGGTTTCTTCGACGTAGCTTGTTTGTTATCCTCTTTTTGTAAGTCGCTTTGGATAAAAGCGTCTGCTAAATGCATAAATGTAAATGTATGGAGCGCAGTTCCACCAAAGAGTATGGAACCCAAGAGGCAAAACTCAATAGAAACGGTTGCTTTGCCCATGACGTGACCGCATTCTGGACCAGCAGCAGTAGGAAAAGGCGGAAAAAACAATAGAAGTCAATGACACATAAAATAAATTAAAAAACGCATTTAAAGCAAGTTAAAAATTTTTGGGGTGTTAAGTCTAAATATGTAAACATTTTGAAATTTATAAACGAGAATGACTGACGATGAATGAAGAAAATGAAGGTTTACAGACAATTTGTTAGTAGCTTCTATGATAATATAATCCTTCCTACAATTGACCCGTTTCATTAGGTTACCTTATTGATAAAATTAATTGTTTGTGAAATGAAGATCTGTAGTAGTTTTAATAGAGGCACATACAGTAATAAAAGCTTATTCACAACTGTGAACCGTGAATAAAAAAAAAAAAGACATTTTGTTGACAAAAAGACATTTTGGTCAACATTTTCATTCAGTGAACCTACACACCGGTAGTCTGCCGAAACAACACAGCCTAACACATTTAGAGTAGGCTAATCTTGATTTTAAAGGTGCGTTATATCTTAATATGAAAACTATTTAAAATATCAAGGATGGCCGACATATAGGCTAAGGCAAATGTTGTTTATGTGTATATTTCTACAGGACCCTCCCTCAATTTGCCTACCTTAAGCTACCATTTAGGCCCTTCATTTACCATTGTGCATTCCTTGTTGCACGACAACTCACAATGAAAAAATGATCATAATATATATTAGGCAGACACAGGCGTAGTATTTTTATTCACGTACATTTGTAATATCATATATATTAATTTCTTCAGTGTCCAGCTCATTTTAGACTAGAACATAAAAGGGACACAATAAATACAAACACAAACACAGAAAGAAAAAAATCAAGTGCTGTAAGATAAAGTAATAAGACAGAGTGTGAAAAATGGACCGAGCAGCCCACCTCCACACGCAGGATAAAAGCGACCAAAGATGTAAAAAATTCAATCAAAATTCAATCAAGTGGTTGTCAAAACAAAATGGCAAATAATAACAACATTATTACTAACTCTCAATAGTAAAGCGTAATAATACTCACCCTCGCCGCATGCTGCCGTATTCATCAATGTGCCTCTCACCATCAGTACGGAAAAGTCCCCGTTTACAGTTTTTCTGTGTGTGTGGCCATTCACACCCCCAGTTTAGGCCCCTACAACACTCAAATACCAAAGATTGTCATTTTGCACAGTCTTTATACTGATCTGGTCCAGGAAAATTAGAGAGGTCTCGAAGGGCCTGTCCTACCACTCATATGTAACCGTGTGGGACAATGTGAATTTCAACTGCCCATCATAATTATTCTTGTTTTTTTGTTTGTGTTTATATTTATATACATGTATGCAAGTACAGAATACTGCCATCATCTATGGAAGTAACATTATGTTTTTCCAGTTGCAGTTCCAGTTATACCTCTGCGATAGAGACAAACCATCTAAGCATTTTGACTTGCACTGCTTACACAATGCCAAAGGGAATATGCATTTTGGCGGCACTGACTACTTACATGAGAAAGATATTTCATTTTGACACATGGATAAACTGTTTTGGGAGAGATATGAGCTTTTGGGAGAGATATGAGCTTGCAGACGATACTGCAATTTTGTGTTGTATCAGGAATGGGCAGGAGGAGGAATACAGGAGCCTGGTGGAGGACTTTGTGCAATGGGGCAGACTCAACCACCTACAACTCAACACTGCCAAGACCAAGGAGATGGTGGTGGACTTAAGAGGTCCAAGCCCACCCGTCACCATAGAGGGGGTTAATGTGGAGGTGGTGAAAACATACAAGTATCTGGGAATACATCTGGACAATAAACTGGACTGGTTAGTCAACACAGAAGCACTCTACAAGAAGGGGCAGAGCAGGTTGTACCTCCTGAGGAGGCTGCGGTCCTTCAACGTCTGCAGCAAGCTTCTCTAGATGCTTCATCAGTCTGTTGTTGCCAGCGTCCTCTTCTATGCTGTGGCATGATGGGGAGGAAGCGCTAAGAAGAGGGATGCTGGGCGACTAGACAGGCTGGTAAGGAAAGCTGGATCTGTTGTGGGAGTTGAACTGGAGTAGAAGCAGAAGAGCTTGATCAGCTGGAGACTACGCTCCCTGACATGCACAACAGACAGACTTAGGAAGTCATTTGTACCCAGGGCCATACAACTCTACAATGCTTCACTGAAAGGAAAAGGAGAGTTGGACTTATCTGCATAGTCTATCTGCACCTGAACCCTCTTATACACTTACAAGACATTTTTCTACTATACTGTGTATTGTTGATACTGCCTAGGGACCCTACTGGCTACATTAGCCCACATGCACAACCCCTCCTTACACTGTAACTTCATACTTGACCAATAACAAAAACTGTAACTTGATACTTGACCTGCATCCTTGACTGATGCATGAACCCATATATGACTGATATAGACTTATCCTTGCACTGATGCTGTAATTTTAATATTATTGTAATATTATTTTTATTGTCCATTTTACATATGCACATAGTTATTGCTAGTCACTAGACTTTTATCCTTGCACTGTTGCACTACTGGACTCATTTGCACTACTACCTTGACACACACCCCGTAATGTACCACAGTACATTCATGCGCATCTCTATAGTATTTGTATTCTATTGTTATTTTTAGTCACGTTGATCTAGTCATGTTGCTTCTTATCATCCTGTGTACACTGTAGTATATGTTGTGTGTGGTTTTTTTAAGCTGCTGGGACCTTGAATTTCCCCTTGGGGATCAATAAAGTATCTATCTATCTATCTTTGCAGACCAGGCATATGTGAAAATAGATAGATACATAGATGGATAGATAGGTCTTGTTAAGCTGAGCTGCAGGTATTCCATCAAGGCAGGCAATCCTCAGATTCTGGAACCATCTGGCACACCTGCAAAAGATGGGGCATAACGTTTACAGTCAACCTTCAAATAAACCTGTCAACATGTTCAACACATACTTAACTTCAATGTAGTGACTTGTAAAGCAAGAGAAAAGAAACCGCAAATTAAAGGGATAGTTCGGTTTTTAACACATTAAGCCCCTTTCACAGGTTGTCTAAAATGCAATAAAGTGGTTGACATCGAAATTTTGACGATTGCTTCTGTCTCGGCTATTTGGGAAATGTAGAATCGCCTCTGCCTGCCTTCAAAATGGCTAGCAATGGGCATGTGTTGTTTCTATCCTTAAAACACTGGTTTTAAAAAAGTGCTACTCACCAAGTGATTAGTGGTGCTCAATGATGTTCCAAAACATGTATCATAGCGAAATAAAGCTTCCGTCATGTTTTATTTGGCACTTTGTTTATATGAAGGAGCAAATAGATCCCTATGAGACTCACAAAATGGCTAATAAAACATGACAGAAACTGTATTTTGCTACGATACTTGGGTTGGAACATCAGCAAGCGCCACTAATCATACCATGAGTAGCATTTTTTTTAAAACCAGTGTTTTAAGGATAGAAACAACACATGCCCATTGCTAGCCATTTTAAAGGCAAGCAGGGGCGATTCTATATTTCCCAAATAGCCGAGACAGGAGCAATCATCAAGATTTTGGTGTCAACCACTTTATTTCATTTTAGACAACCTGTGAAAGGGGCTCAATGTGTTAAAAACCGAACTATCCCTTTAAGCTGTAGCCTACTTTGCAGCAGCTGTCTTCGCCAACAGCACGATAGAGATGCATTAAAAAAAAAGAAACATTCGAAACTTCTGCACCAAAAAATGCAATGCTGAAGCAGCAAGCGCAATAAAATGCAAAAAACGCAAAAAAACGTTTCATTAAGTTATTTAACACTTAAATCAATTTATATTGCGAAGGAACAGTGATCACGTAATCCTGTAACCCAGCATGTCCCAGATAGCAAAAGCATTAATCCGAAATGCTGCCATTTAAAAGTATTGATCACCAAAACCACACCATGTAAATTCACTTCAAGCCAAATTGACAGAAAACAAGAAACAAATCATATATGCATTCATCTGTTTTATTCAAGTACATTGTTATTTCATTAAAAGCAGATGCAGGTTTCAATCAAATCACGAAAGAAATTTTTATTTCATCTATCATAAGTAGCCTGCCAGTTGTTCTATAATATGTCTACTGTATGCCATGAGAGTAAATGCTGTCTAATATTCTCTTAATCGTTAGTTTTTAGAGCTAATTTGACAGAGATTCACTTTGCGTTTTAAATCACGCAAGCAGCTTTTTGATACAAAACATTATAGCTTAGCCTACTTAACGTTATAGCTTACAGCATTAGCGTTATTCCCTGAGCATGAAGATTAACACCTTTTCATCCTCCACAATTATAAGTTGCCTACCATTTTATTCTAAAATAGCATGCATATGCCATGTAAATAAATGCTGTGTAATATTCTTTCTATCATTAGTTTTTAAAGATAATTTTATAGAGATGCACTACATGCATATTTTTTGAAGCATATTGCCTACAGCATTAGCGTTATTTCCGCCAGGTTGAGACTGAAAATTGTTAACACAATTTTATCCGTCATCTTGTCATCTTTTATCCTTCATCTTGTCTCTTGCCATTGATTATCGGGTGTGGGGGCTGCTAACTTTTCTTCCCTGCCGGTCCAGAATGGCGGATGTGTCTCAGCAGTGCCATCTATAGACTGCTTCCCATAATACAACAGAGTTTTGCCTCTTGGGGTCCATACTCTTTGGTTCCACTTGCACACTCACTGGCATTTCCCCCAGCCCACTCTCTGGCTGTGGGTTCTGATTGGACTTCGCTCCACCTCGACTGCTTGTTGTGTTGGTCATCAGCTGATGAGCAACATTTATTCACAAGTAGGCTACCAGTAGACAACAGACGTTATGTTACTTTTTCCAGTGTTGGGATAACGTTACCACGATTTCCTAAACACAGTACTACATGTTTAATTTGGATACTTTAAAAACATTCTTGAGTATCACAAACAATTTATCATCAACAGAGTAAATATCAAGGCTGTGAAAGTCTACAATTTTAACCTAAAAGTGTGAATCATACAACACTGGTATTAAACACTTGCCATACAGAAACTACATTATGTACTTGGGTGATAGCTATTGGAAAGGCCACCCACTTCAGTGTTGGGAAAGTTCACTTTCAACACAAACTAGCTGCTAGTTCAGTTCAAACGAACGTGTTCACAGTATCATTCATCAGGCATTAATATAATGTTAGTTAGTTTAGTTCACGTCCACCAAAATTATAAACACGTTCAGGCGCAACACTGCTGTCTGCAATAGCCTACCACTAGGGAAGCATTTCCCATTTCGGCGGCTGATATTGCCAGGCAAGAAAGCAGTGACAGCGACTGACTATTGATGTTCAACAGGACGGTTAACGGTGAATAAACAGCACGAGTTTTAAACACAGACCTTTTTTCATAGCGAACTTCTGGCCCTTAATGCAACCGTCTTGTGTTTTAATGTAACTTTGGCAAGCCCTAATAATATTTTCAATTGAAATTAAATAGGCCTGATACTTGTGCCTTGTATTTAACTGATAATTTTGTATTTGAAACTGATAATTGTTTCTGAAACAGTAGTGCCTGGTCCTTGTAAATGTTGTGAAAGTATTAACATTTTAGGTAGGTAATAAATAGCCTTCTGTTTTGATTCCTTCAGGGGGTTGGAGTCAGGGGTCACTCTGGGGTTGGGGGTGTGGTTGGTTGATTTAGCCTCCCTCACTGTACACTGTAAACTGCCTAGCTCTGCAGGTTATGCTTGCTACAGGTATTTCAAGGTTTATTCATTTATTTCCATTATAGGGTGTTTTTCTATATTTTCGCTTCAAATACCCTATACCCTCCTTTTTGTGTCGGGTCCCTGAGCCGTGGTCCTTGCCCCTGTACCTTCAAAGACATCCTAGGGGAAACACTAATTTATGTATTATTTATTTGTTTCAATATTTAGTTATTTTGTATTGCTTTATAGTGTTAGTTTGTTTGAATATGCAGTAAATGAAGGAAGATTTACGCATTAAAGTGATTATCCGGAGTAAAAATACACTTAAGATCAATTTACAGATGATTGGGAGTGCAAACGTTGAGTTGACATCAAAATCATGTTATTCGGATGTGTTTTGAGAAAGTTATATTTTACCGTTTTGAGCCAAAACTGGAAGTGGCCCAGGCATATCATTTCCACCTCTTTAAAACGCTATTTTTATACCTCTTCTACAGTTCCAAACAACATTACACTTACGTAGTAATGAGTAGAGGGTCCCTAAAGCCAAACCGAAGTATCCCGAGGTCTTCATGTGGTCGGATAGAGTCTAGAATGAATTTTAATGAGCCAGTACCTGTCCGGAAATGTTGTTGCTTTAGCTGCCATCTTTAGCTACGGCACGCGAGATACCACATCACATTTCAAAATTCCAAACTGTTAGTAAGCTAGGCTGTGCTGATGCGTACAACTTCATTTCAATTTCGAAAGAAATACTGGACAATTTTTTTTTTTACTGCAAAAATTGTGAATTTCTCGAGAGTGTTACTCTAACTCTAACTATATTGTATCATGTCACTGTTGCTGGTGTTCAATCAAAACAGCCACCCGTCTTGGTCAGCAAATGTCACCTATTTGGTAGGTTTATGCTTTTGGTTTGAATATTGCTACTCTTTGTGATGTGTGTAGACACCAGCTGGCGTTCAGAGGCTACCTTCCGCTTTGTGGTGGAGCGCTTCAGCCGGCTGAGTGAGTCTGTACTCAGCCCTTCCTGCTTTGTAAGGAACCTGCCCTGGAAGATCATGGTGATGCCCCGCTTCCACCCTGACCAGCCTCATCAGAAAAGCGTCAGCTTCTTCCTGGAGTGCAATGCTGAGTCTGATTCCACGTGAGTGCAAGCAGACCTTTTTGCTTTGGTTGACTTTCAGAAATTCTCAGACCTTGATCTAAATGGACCAGTAGAATTGAACAAGTATTGAATATGAATTAAGTGTCACAATAGAAAATATACAGGTTTGCATTTTTGGCAGGGTCAGTACACAGTACTACCATCAGTACTAAGAATGTCTTGGTGGGGTACTAAACCCTGCAGTTATCAATGAAGGAAAATGCACGGTCTGGAGAAAATGATTACAGCAGTCATATCTTTCCTCTTTAGTATAATTTTACAGTTTTTTCTGATTGCTTAAACACATTTTTTCTAAGAATTTTTATTTTTGAAAAACTCTACACACAAATTGAAAAACCTTAGACCAATTCAGCAAAACATTCTAGATCTCTTGCAAAAGATAATACATCTTACTTAACTCTACAAACCTTTGTAAAAATGGTATTTTTGTACCAAACAGTTAACACTAACCATCACGTTTATAAGCACACAATGTGCCAACTACACACTGATGGTATAAATGAAAAACACATCTGGCTTTTACTTTCTCTGTGCACAAGGTATGTCCATTTGCAGTCATACTTTTGTCATAATTTTGTAATATATAGTTCTGTAAACACACAGTGATTCACTTAAGTATGAATGTTTATTTACACACATCAAAATAAACACAAGAAAACATACAATTTCACTGAAAAATAGAGAAATGATTGATGGGAATATCATCATAGACCTTCCAGGGCCAGGCTGAGAAGAATTCTTCAATTGGATTGAAGAATGGAGAGTAAGGGGAGAGGTTGAGTACAGTGAAGAGTGGGTGATCTGTAAACCAGTTGTGGACCAAAGCAGCTCTATGGAACCTAACATTGTCCCATAAGATGACATACCTGATCTGATCTGGTCTCTGAACATTATATGTAGTCAGTGTACAGTAAAATGTAGTGTCTTCTTATCCTTCCTCCTTCTTCTTCACCTCCTCACCCTCTCCCTTCATCGCCTTCTTTTACTGTATCTTCCTCTAAATTCACTCTAAATTCACCTCCTAATCCTTATCCTCCTCTTCCACCTGCTGCTTCAAGTCCTCGTACTCTTCCTCGCCCTCCTCTAATCCTCACTTTTCTCAGTCATCCCCCCATTGTTCTTCACATTGAAAGGTTATTTATAGTGCTCATGCTGATTGCAAAGTGAACTAATTATCTAAAACAGTTTCTGCATGGCACAGTGTGGTTAACAGTTAGCAAAATAGTGTAAATAATAGCAATAAATGTGTATATTTCTACTAGGAGTGTGCTAATAATTTGGAAATTGTGTGTAAAGTAGTGAGTTGTGTTTACAGTTCTGCAAAAAGAGTGCTGTGGAGTAGATTGTATTTATACATTTGCAAATTGTGTGTTATAAAAGTGCAAACTGTGTGCAAAGCAGTGTTTGTGCTTTTAATTATGCAAACTCAGTGAGTAGTTTACCTACAACTATTAATAGTTTTAGAAATTGTGCTACAAGAATCATTGTTCGTGTTTAAGCATTCAGAAAAAACTGTAATATCCATTCTCTGCCATGTAGGTCTCTAAGTACTTTTGTGTTATTTTCAGATGGTTTGTTTCAGTATTGGTATGGTAATGCTTAGGCATGTCATCATGTCAGTCTTAATTTTGGTATTCACTAGAAATGACTATTCGGCAGCTACTCGCTGGAAATGGCACCTTTTTAGAATTTGGGAAAATTCCAATTGGTGATGAGTCTTAATTACCTTGACAGCATTTAGGATAAAGTTAATCAAGGTCACTCAGAATGAAAGCAAATGAAGAATTGAATCTGGACACATTAATAGTAAAATGTGATGTGATGCATATCAAAAAAAATTTTTTTTTCATGAATTTGAAGGTCATGGTCGTGTCACGCTCAGGCGATGCTAAAGATCATCAACTATAAAGATGACGAAAAGTCCTTCAGTCGCCGCATTAGCCACCTTTTCTTCCACAAGGAGAATGACTGGGGCTTCTCCAACTTCATGTCCTGGAGTGTAAGTCCTGTCCCATTCCTGTGCGTTGACTTTGTATGTTAGCACACTTGCACTGCCATGGTGAACAACATTTGACATTTGGATTCTTATAAAACTTGTTTTTTTTTTCCATACTATTTCTTGTGTTCCTTCTTAAGACTGATCTTGGGAGCCTTTAGAACCTCCCCAGTTCAGAGTC
>JAGFZM010003116.1:0-33343 GCA_017657215.1 Limnothrissa miodon
AAAGTAAAGTAACAAGTTACTTTTTTTGAGTAACTTCCCCAACACTGATCAGCACCTTGGACAGCCCCAACAGCATGGCATCAGCACCTCGGACAGCTCCGTTCTTCATTATATTGTAACATACATCAGCACCTCGGACAGCTCCAACTGCGCATCAGTACCTCGGACAGCTCCAACAGCACATCAGCACCTCAGACAGCTCCAATAGCACATCAGTACCTCGGACAGCTTCGTTCTTCATTATATTGTAACATACATTAGCACCTCAGACAGCTCCATACCAGATTAGATTACAACGGTACATGACTGACACACACACACAGCTCCGTGTCTGATCAGATGATATCATGCCATGACTGAGTTTACAGTTCCCAGAACAGTTTCTCTCTGCTTAGACAGGACATCAAGTGCCACAAGATGAAGCCAAAACACACACACACACACACTAACAATAACTTGCTCTCACACATTCCATAAGCCATGTCCTTTCTTTGTCAGAATGAAGAGATTCACCTGAAGTCTGTGGTGTGTTTACTGACACACGCACACACACACACTCACTCTTGCTGCTCCTAAATCCATCACCACTCAGACGCCAGACGTCAACGTTTATTTCAGGTCTTCTCAGACTGGGACACCAACAGCCCACATTTTAATAATCAAATGCATGTGGATTTGTTTGCAAACCAAAGAAAATGAATTTGTTGTTGTTTTGATGATGTTGAATGCAAGGCAACATCATTAGTGGGGCAGTCGTGGCCTACTGGTTGGGGCTCCATCTCTTAGGTGAGGTATATATCAGCACCTCGGACAGCTCCATCTCTTAGGTGAGGTGTAGATCAGCACCTCGGACAGCTCCATCTCTTAGGTGAGGTCTACATCAGCACCTCGGACAGTGGCATGAGCATACAAGCACAGCACATTTAACATCAGGGCATCAGAGAAATTAGTCTTAACTGAGTTTATTTGCCCTCAAATTAGTCAATTAACTGAGTTAATTTACCTCCAAACTAGTCAGTTAACTGAAATTATTTAACCCCCAATTAGAGAAGAAGAAGAATTATACTCTTTTTGATCCCGTGAGGGAAATTTAGTCTCTGCATTTATCCCAATCTGTGAATTAGTGAAACACACTCAGCACACAGTGTGTTTTATTAGTCAATTAACTGACTTCATTCATTTTGCAATGTGTGATTTCACTGATAATTAGTCATTTCATTGACAGGGTTGTAAAACATTAATAATTAGTGGTTTAACTGGCTGGGTGAGAGGGGATAGAAAAATGTGTGTTTACTTGAATTCAAAACCAATTAATGTGTTTTTTATTTAAGTAATTTGTATATTTTTGGTACTTCTGTCAACAGCTGTTATACACAATGACAATGATCATGTACATTATTTTTGTGTCAAAATGCAAACCCAGGTTGAAGAACCAGCTCTGTCCATCTGCTTTTGATAGCTTAGATGGCAGAAACAAACACCATACACACACACACAGTTATACATATATACACTATACATACACACACAGAGTTATACATATATATATATATATACACACACACACAGAGTTATACATATATACACTATACTATTCCGGGAAAAGCCAAGGACTGCAAGCTGCTTCTTAGACTCTCCAGCACCAGTCCGAGTGAAGGACTGCATGTTTCTGACGGTTCTTTTTGTATCCACACACACACACACACACACACGATTACTGTCATGGGGAAGCATCAACCTTTGGATAATAAAATAGGAGTTTGTGGATGCCTGTGTGTTTGACTTCAATGTGTGTGTTCATCCTAAATAGTCTATGTGCATAATTCATTTGTGAGATGAGCTATGTAAGGTATGGATCATATTTGACAAACACACACACACAAGCAATACTTTACTAAAATGGAGCACAAAAAACATAGCAGACATATTTTAGTACTAGTAGACTATAAGAAGTACTCCAGATTCCACTCCATGTTGAAATGGAAGCGGTTGGAGCAATGGCTGTGAGACTCGTTTGAACCATTTCTCACGGTTAGGAATTGTTCATTTAACAGCACAGAAATTCCATGAATGTGCAGGGAAGGGAATACACTAGACCAGGGGTGTCAGTCACAGTGGACCAAAATGAAAAACAGATTTGGCCCCCGGGCCAGAGTTTGACACCTATGCACTAGACAATCCTACTGCTCTTGCGCCCTCCTGTGGACACTATGGCATACAACAGTTAGAGACTGAGAGTTTCCACTTCAATGCAAAGGCCTACTTACCATAGATATTATAAAACCCCACCCCATTCATTTCAATGCAAAGGCCTACTTACCATAGATATTATAAAATCCCACCCCATCCATTTCAATGCAAAGACCTACTTACCATAGATATTATAAAACCCCACCCCATCCATTTCCATGCAAAGGCCTACTTACCATAGATATTATAAAACCTGGAGACAGTAACATCCTTGGGGGAGAAGTTTTGTCAGGAGTGAGGATATTACTGCGCCAACGGCGAAGGGCTCCCAAGTGTTCTTCCACCATACATAGTTCCCCTTGTTATTTGCTTAGAAAATCGCTACGTTTTATTTTGTGTCACCACAACCATCTTAAATAACTATTCAAGTATCCGCATGTAAATAGGTAAGACATGGATTTTCTTGGTGACTTCTACCTTCAAGGCTGTTTGGTGTACATTGAAAGAACTGGGTTAAGCTAAATGCTAAGAAAGTAGCATAGCGCACCAGAACGATTGCGTCCACGCAGAGACAAAACAGGTATGTATCAACTCGTTTAAATTAGGGGAAGAACATATTTCAATGCTGAAGTACGGTGGTGTGTTGCCCAAAGGCCCAGTGAAAACATCTGAGCTTGTGGATCTTCCTTAGAAATGTCTGCTTCTTTGCAGTGTAGAGTTTCAGCTGGCAATGGCGGATGGCACGGTGGATTGTGTTCACTGACAATGATTTCTGGAAGTATTCCTGAGCCCTATCTTTCTGCGAAACATTGTGGGAATTGGTGATCCTCTACCCATCTTGGCTTCTGAGAGACACTGCCATTCTGAGAAGCTCTTATTATGCGATCATGTTGCCAATTGACCTTATTAGTGTTAATTGGTCTTTCAGCTCTTCGTTATGCTCAAATTAACAAATCCCAAAAAAGTTGGGACAAGTAGGAATAAGAGGCTGGAAAAAGTTGACACTGTGAAATTTAGAATCAACATATTGTCCCTCAAGCCCCCCACCCCTCCCCCCCCCGCTTTTTTGTTTTTTTGATGGTTATGCTTGTGCCATTCAATGCCAGAAGGAGTAACTTCAAATCAAGCAAACTGACATGAAAGGCCAGGGTCTTGGCTTTCATTTGAAACCAATTTTATGTTTCTAGGTAAAGGGGTTTTCAAGTTATAAACTTTTGAATGTCAGTAGGCCCTCTTGTTTACAAAAAGTCTCTATGGGAATTTACATAGGGGTCCCAATCAAAACGCATAAATATATTTTTCAAAAATGTATATTCAAAAATCATATTTTTGGTGTTTTTACTTCCATTTTTTTGTGTAACAGGTTTTGAGATGGAGTTAGGACTTAGATTTTTTTATTTGGGTGTATCATATGGATGGTACCTTCATATCTTAGTTAGTTCATAGACATTTGAAATGAGCGGAAAAAAAAACTTAGTTCCAACCTCTATAACTCTGTGTCCATATGTCACAGAAACATACATATTCCTCTATAAAAAACTTGAGGGTGTCACCTTTCCAATGGTATGAGGCACATCCCTGAGTCTAAAACTATGTAGGAACTGTCAAGCTTTCAATTTGGGTATGCCGTTGTTTTGGAAAAAAAGGAAAAATAGGGGTGTGCCTTAAGAGGTTTAAATTATAAATGTACTCGGATTAAACTTTTGATCTGTCATCTACGTTCTATTAGAAATAAAATATTGACATTTGCCATCTCCACATCATTGCATTCAGTTTTTATTCACAATTTGTTTAGTGTCCCAACTTTTTTGGAACCCGGTTTGTACATCAGGGCCTTTTCATGATTAATATACATTTATTTTTTACTGTTCCTTTAACACCACTAGGTGATGGCAGTGGACTACTGGTTTCTTTTTTCCGTTTCAGCGGGTTGGGTTGAATGTCATGATGATGTTGGTGCGGGCCTTAAATATCACTACTGCATGACATGAGTAATGGAAGATGAAAAAATGGAAAGGACCTGAAAAAGTAGCTTTAATAGTCTTCAGCCAGTAGAGTTTCACCTATTGAAAGGACAATTGGCCAACAGAGGAGCCATTCAAAGTGCCTCATTTATCTGCCAAGCCAAGGTAAAATAGAGCAAATGCATTGAACATACACTATATTGTGTAATTTTAATTATTAACATTGCTGCGCAAATCAACACATAGGCCAGTTCCAACTCCAGTTGGTCAATGTAAATGACTGTTAGAAACTCAAATTTTCTCTGTGGCCTATTGGTTTATTACTACTGAATATCCCTTTAATAGGCCTACTGTAAGAAACTCTGCATTCACAGTCATGTAAAATAAATAATATCTGCAAATAGTAAAGCAGCAGGGTAAAAGTAGAGAGAACCTGATGCCAGACCAGATTCAACATTTGGACCCCTGAAATTGGTGGCCTAATGCTACAGCACTGACCAAAGTTATTACAATATTGGAAAATTATTACATTCTTGGGTTCTGCAAAATTGAGGCTAACCCAATAATGTAATAACTCCACTTTATTACATTACCAGTATGGCAATTTTGACATTATTTTGGGGACTTATGTTGACATTTTTATTACATTATCAGGATTATTACATTATTGGGAATTTATTACATTATCAGGTTCTACAGGGCCTCCCCCAGTATGGTGACCACCACAAGCTCCTCTTTGTGCTGTCCGACGGGCAGCCAACTGATGGGAACAACCCTCCGCTCAGAGCTTTCTCTGATCTGGGCGTCACCGTCGTGTCCTGTTTCATCACTGACAGATTGATATCTGATCCATTGCAGCTGTACAGCCATGAGGATAAACGGAGGGAGAAGCCTGCTAAGTTCATGTTTCAAATGAGCTCCACCATTAAAACCGAGTGGATTCCGCGGACCATTTTTGTGAAATAGAGGCTGGAAGATTGACTTCCATAACAATGAGACCAAACTCTTCTGCCAGGTCAACCACCCTGATATCATAAAGGATGTCTGTGACCTGGCGAGGAACATAGTCTGTTGTCAAGATGCGCAGTCAGATATTCTGGCATCAATTTCTCTGGATCGCGTACCAGTGAAAATTTTGCGAGACACTGAGACGTCGGAGTCTTTTGGAATCAGTGTTACCGTTTTCCTCTGAGACCTCAACCGGTGATTCGTTATTAATCTGCGGCATTGGGTTAGGAACTTTTATCGTGCCTTTACATTTGGTCAATTTAAATTGCAACCTGGTGCAAGGCGACGTGCAATAGACGGCGTCTCAGTTATATTGGGCAACAATTTGGCTCACGGTCATGTTAGGGTAAATACGACACCTTTCCTAGTAGTTACTGCACAGCCCATTGATGAAAATGCCATGATCGCTCCAGAGCTTCAGCAGGTGTTTGCTGCTGTCATGCGCTCGGCTAGTAGTGATTATCCGTGGTCTATTTCACGAGAAAATCTGTGCAGAGAACAAAAAAGTGATGAAGCCCTAAAACCACTTTTTGACCAAATTAGTGTCGAACCGGTGGAAAGTCGGGCTAATGGTTATTATGTGGAGGGAGCCGTACTCTTAAGAAAGTGGACACCGCACGTTGCGTGTTTTGTTGGCGATCCAATAGCTAAGGTGATAGTCCCTGATTAAAACCCATGGTTCTTAAAATAGCCCATGACAGTCTAGCAGTACAAAAACCTACGACCGTGTCTTGAGATATTTTTATTGGCCTTGTCTCAAAAAGGACATCGCCCGATATGTTAAAACATGTCATACGTGCCAGCTTACAGGTAAGCCTAATGTGATACTGAAACCGGCCCCGTTGCGTCCAATTCCCGCAGTGTATCGACCGTTTGAGCACCTGATCGTGGACTGTATCGGGCCTCTACCTCGCTCAAAGTCGGATAGTGAGTATTTATTAACTGTGATGTGCCAGGTCACTTGTTACCCTGCAGCTTACCCCTTGCGCTCTATCAAATAGTCAGTGGTGAAAGCGCTCAGTCAATTTATATCCATTTTCGGATTACCAAAAATAGTTCAGTCGGACCAGGGTAGCAATTACACGTGTCATATGTATCAGCTCGGCATAAACCATACCACGCATACCACGCTCAAAGTCAGGGAGCCCTGGAACGCTTCCACGGCACCCTTAAGTCTCTACTCCGTGCCTATTATGTAGAGTTAAATAAAGATTGGGAGGAGGGCCTGCCTTGGTTGATGTTGGCAGCTAGTGAGGTTACCCAATGCAGCACAGGTTTCAGCCCTAATGAGCTTGTTTTCGCGCACCGAGTGCAAGGGCTGCTTTTCGCTGTTCAGGACTGGTGGGTTGACTCGGTTCCGCCTAAGGAATTGTCTGACTATGTGTTAGTCTTTCGTCGTCGTTTGTTCGGTGCATGGAAATTAGTGAAGGAACTTTTAGAGAAAAGTCAACATAAAATGAAAAGCTTGTGTGGGCGACCAGGTGAGGACCAGGCAAAATTTGGAGCGAATGACAATTACACCATCGCGACTCCAGAGCGGGGCAAAAATTAGCTGGTTTGTCATGTGAACCTGTTAAAACCATATTACTTGCGTAAAAATGAGATGTTGGTTAAGTCAGCATTACTTGCTAACGGCCGCGTTGTATCAGACTCTTCTCTTTCTACTGAAGACGAAGAGTTGAAGTCGCCGGACGACTGTGTGTTACGGGCCAGACTGAAAAACTCAGAGTCGCTTTGGGCGCTGTCCTCTGGGCCATCTAAGCCCGTCCCATCGTCGGGAGCTGGTTGATTTATTGGGCAGCTTTCCCATGTTCTTCTCCGCCGTACCAACCAAAACCACTGTTATCAAGCCCAATATAGATTTAGGAAATGTGGAGCCCGTTCCACAGCGCTTCTACCGTGTCCCGTTAGAGAAGCGCGAGATATTGGACAAAGAGATAACGTATCTCTTAGATAATAATTTGGCCGATCCCTCTTACTCCAGCTGGTCCTCACCCTGTATCTTGGTTAAGAAGCCCGATGGTACATTTCGTTTCTGTACCGATTACAGAAAGTTAAACCCGGTGACTAAACCTGACCTCTTTCCCAGGGGCGTAACTACCAGTGAGAAGGGAGGGCAGTTGCTTACGGGCTAGGGGCGGATTGGGGGCCGCACCAGCAAGTTAAGAGTAAGTCACGACCGGACCCTATTATCGATAACATGTCGGAAGAACGGGCACTTTCACTGCAATAACCTACGTTTCTGCTCAATGGTGTCCCTCTTCAAGAATCTCATCCGACTAAATAAATACACATGATGTAGCCTGAACTATCAACGAAAATCGTCAGTTGAGTTATTAAAAGTGAGAGGGCAAACTCCACATATCTTATCAGAATTAAATACTCTTACACCATGGTGTGACATTGAAGCATTCTATAGGTCACTATATATAGGCTGTACAAATTATATACACAAAGATGTTTGAAGTAATATTGAAAACATATAACAGTGATCCTTAAATAAACAACAACAATGCATTTTTCTGTATTTTATTTTACATTGTGACTGGGAATTGTGGGATATGGTAGTGAACTGAACATGCGTATTACAGGTAGCCTAGGCTACATGCTAAAATAAACCACACACTACACTTGTGAGTTTCGGATAAGTTTGCGCTGTTCTCGTGCTTTTCCTGACAATGACGATGGTCTTTGCAGAGCGTACATTTTCCAAGCTGAAACGAATTAAAACTCAATGGGACAGAGTCATCGTTATGGACTCGCCATAACGTTAACCTTACTATCGATAGAGAATGCCCTTGCGCATCCACTGGATCTTAAAGGTCTCCTTCCAAAATAAACCATTTAATACTTGATTTTGTTACATTACCATAGGTCAGCCCAAGTTGCACTTGCATGCTCAACTTCAAAATGCTACCCCTGTAGTCTGTATTCGCCTGTGATAGAAAACAGGGAACTAACAATAAGCTTTCGTTTTCTCCGACAAGAAATCGTGTCGGCGAATCAGGGAACAGATTGGGGGCTAAAGGCGATGACTTTGAACTCTTGCGCCCAATCTGAAATAGCATACGTCACGACCAAGCAGTAGCCATTGGTTGAAGCAGAAAGTATCCCGCCCACCGTCATGAAAACGAAAGCCTATGGCTGGTTCTCAGACGCTTTGCACGAAGTGAAACAAAGTGAAAGCGGCTGATTAAATCAGGCTAGTTGATCTGGGCCACTTCTGTCAAATTTGGTGCTAGCCTTTTACTGGACATTGCGTTATCACATGTTGTATAGGGGGCCCTCCTTGATAATCTTGCTACGGGCCCGATGTTGGCTCATTACGCCACTGCTCTTTCCCCTTCCCAGGATAGAGGATTGCGTAGACCAAGTAGGAGCAGCAAAATTTGCGACAAAACTCGATCTGCTTAAAGGTTATTGGCAAGTCCCCTTAACGCCGCGGGCTTGTGAAGTGTCCGCGTTTATCACCCCGACTGGCTTGTTCTCTTATCGGGTAATACGTTTTGGACTTCATAACACACCTGGGACATTGCACCGTTTAATGAATAAGGTGATAGCCGGGTGAGATGGTGTTACTGTTTATTTAGACGACCTGGTACTTGTAAGTGACACCTGGCCCCAACATCTCTCCCGCTTGCAGGAGAGAATTTTTAACACATACACACACATACACACGTGCAAAAGTGCGGTCCTCCATGCAAACTTGTACGCACATTTCTGGAGCATTTTGATCATTGGCGGCACATAGAGGTAATGCAGCTCAACAACTTTGGGTACTGACGAGTCATGACGTAGGTTGGAGCAATATGCGGCAAGTGAAAAGTGGATTCCAGCGTCGGAATGTGTGATCTTAAATGCACTTCAATCATGCGTTAGGCTATTGTTCAGGCGCATAATCCGGTAATAGGATAAACTAAAACGAACCATAAAACAACTGTCTATATTGGAATTACAGGGAAATAGGAAGCCCCTGCAATACTCTCTGTCTCCTTTAATATCAGATCATTTTTTTAGGTCACCAATATTCTCCCTTGGTGACATTTTCCCAGGTGTTTTAGAAGTTTTAGAACTCCATCATGCACATGGCGCTCTCTGCTTTCGCGACATGCACAGCCTATCTTTGCTATTCTGTGTGAGCACATTCTTCAAAAAAGTACATTGTCCAGATATGAAATTGCTTTGCAGTGAAATAAAGGGATGTGGTCCGGCACAAAGCACACAAGATGCTAATATAGGGGTGCAGAAAGTCAGTGCGCCAATGACCTGAAAAAAACCTGGTCAGGAATCCTTTGCACATTGTTCAAAGGATATTTAATAGGCGCTCGTTTCTCATTGGTTCACACTTTTTTGGGAACAGAGATGCTCTATATAATGGCATGGCTTGGCCAGGCTGACTTTGCTCGCGAAATTGAACGTAGCGTCACAGGATGGGCGAGCCGAGGCCAGAAAAGTGCACAGTGCACACACACGCTGCTTCTATCATCAGCAGGAGTGAGCAGCAGCGCATTTGAAAATGGAAGAAAACTTCCTTGACCACAATTTTCTTATGTTGTGTGCCTAATGGACTAACGGTGGACTAATCACCATCTGAGAGACTGGAAACCTGCCCTAGGCAGTTGGGTTAGCCCCTTGAGCCGTCGGAACTGCCCAAGGTTTCTTCCTTTAGCATACAGTAACAAGTAAAAATAAAAAACAATGCTAGGGAGTTTTCCCCGCTGTTGCTCATTGGTGCTCTTTGTGTTAAGCGCTATGAGACATGCCTTTAGTAAAATGCGCTACACAAATAAAATTGAATTGTAATGTATTGCACACACAGCATGAAGACTTGTTCATTTCTGTTTATGACTCACATGCCAGGAGCCAGACAGGGATGCCCAAATGGCTCCATGTGGCCACTGGCCATAAAATGCCCAAGTCTGGTCTACAGTGATTGGTAAACAAAGTCACATTATTTTTAACATTCACACATTTATTATTAATTTCCAAAGAGTGTGCCTTTGCCTTTCCCTTTGGCTGTAACAGTTATCACCTTGTTTAGTTCAAACAGTGAAAGCAATAACAATATTACAAAAAGATGTAACTTATATTGAAGTATGAGGAGGTATTTCTCTAAAATCCAAAATTAGACTCCAAAATTATATCCAAAGTTTAGACACAATGTAAAGCGGACTAGTTAGAACTCTCGAGGTCTGCGCACTCTGTGTGCGCCGCTTTGGCGCGTCATTACAATTTTTGAGAGGTGCACGGATAGCAGTAATTTTTGCAGTACGGTATCTGTAATTTCACTCAAGTATGGTTTTCAGGTACCCTTTCCACCTCTGCCAGGGAGGGATAATTCACCATGGACCACACACACACACACACACACACACACACACACAGAGACACACACCTTGGACAATCCTTAAAGGGATAGTTCGGTTTTTAACACATTGAGCCCCTTTCACAGGTTGTCTAAAATGAAATAAAGTGGTTGACACCAAAATCTTGATGATTGCTCCTGTCTCGGCTATTTGGGAAATATAGAATCGCCTCTGCCTGCCTTTAAAATGGCTAGCAATGGGCATGTGTTGTTTCTATCCTTAAAACACTGTTTTTTAAAAAGTGCTACTCATGGAGTGATTAGTGGCGTTTGCTGATGTTCCAACCCAAGTATCGTAGCAAAATACAGTTTCTGTCATGTTTTATTTGCCATTTTGTAAGTCCCATAGGAATCTATTTGCTCCTTCATATAAACAAAGTGCCAAATAAAACATGACGGAAGCTTTATTTCGCTACGATACATGTTTTGGAACATCATTGAGCACCACTAACCACTTGGTGAGTAGCACTTTTTTAAAACCAGTGTTTTAAAAGGATGGAAACAACACATGCCCATTGCTAGCCATTTTGAAGGCAGCCAGAGGCGATTCTACATTTCCCAAATAGCCGAGACAGAAGCAATTGTCAAAATTTCGATGTCAACCACTTTATTGCATTTTAGACAACCTGTGAAAGGGGCTTAATGTGTTAAAAACCGAACTATCCCTTTAACGCACCAAAATAATGCAGACATCAAGGCCTGTTATTGGTCAAGGATTGTAATTACTAATAGTTATTAATTAATTGGCAGTGTTGGGGAGTAACTAGTTATTCTTCTTTCTTCCGGCGCCGACGGGAGTGGCAGCAATCCTAGGAGCTCAGTGTGTTTTTTTAGTGTTCCTTTGTGTGTTTTAGTGCTTTTTTAGCTTTTTTAGTTTACTTTCGCTTACTGCTTTACTTCGGATTACACACTTCAAGGAGTGTTTTTATTCTATCCTATGGATATGGATCAGCTACATTGTTCTGGAGATAACAAACTTCTTTACACAAGGACACAACTGCTCGCATTGCGGAAACATGCCGGCAACGTTAAATCTACCATCCCAGTGGAAGTATGGTGTTTTCGCGGCTGCAGATCTGGACGCATAGTAAAGACGAGACGAAAGGAGAAAAAGTGGAGATTTAAACCCGCAGTTCCATCAATGGTGATGGGGAACGTGAACTCACGGGCAAACAAAACAGACGAGCTGGATTCCCTGGTAAGAAACCAGAAACTTTCCAGAGACTGTAGCCTAACATGCCTCACAGAAACGTGGCTAACTAGCTGCATCCCAACAACCAACGTTGAGCTACCGGGCTTCAGTGTGGCTCGCTTGGACAGAGACAATAAACTTTCTGGCAAAAAGAAGGGTGGTGGACTGGTGATGTACATAAACAACAGATGGTGTAATCCCGGCCATGTGACAATTAAGGAGACTGCATGCAGTAAGGATGTGGAGTTACTAGCGGTAAGCCTCCGGCCTTACTACATGCCAAGAGAGTTTTCACACGCCATTGTTGTCTGTGTTTACGTTCCACCACGAGCACTTCCTGACGTAACGTGTTACATCATACACTCTACAATCGCAAGGCTTCAAACTCAGCACACAGATGCTTTTATAATGATATCTGGCGACACTGGATTCTACACTGACCAATTTCTACCAGTTTGTTCACTGCCCGACTAGGAAAAACAAGACAATAGACCTCATGTATGCAAACGTGAGGGACGCATACAGCTCCACCCCCCTTCCCCCATTGGGGGAATCAGATCACAACCTCATTCATCTACAGCCAATGTACAAACCAAAAGTATAGAGGCTACCGTTTGCCACACGCTCTTTCAGGAAATGGACACCAGAAGCGGATGAGGCTTTGAGAGACTGCTTTGAGTCCACAGACTGGAGTGTACTACAGAATGGAGGGGATCTGGAGGAGGTCACACACTGCATGACTGACTACCTGAACTTCTGTATGGACGCTGTTGTTCCCACAAGAACTGTGCGCTGCTTTCCAAACAACAAGCCTTGGATTACCGGCAAAGTAAAGACCCTTCTAAATAGGAAAAAGAAGGCGTTCAGAGAGGGGAACCAGGCAGAACTGAGGCGCGTACAGGGGGAGCTCAAAGTCAGGCTGAAAGAGGCCAAGGAGGAATACAGGATGAAGGTGGAACAGAAGCTGCAGGAGAACAATATGAAGGAGGTCTGGGATGGAATGAAGACCATCACTAGCCTGGGGAGGAAGAGTGGCAGCTCTGTGGAGGGAGACCTGGACAAGGCAAACCAGTTTAACAGCTTTTACAACAGGTTTGACTGCCATGCTCAAGTCTCAATGGACGTGGGCTGCCCATCACCCCTGAACAATGCCTGCTTAACGGCCCAATCAACCTGCTTAGCGGCCCAATCAACCCTGGACACTGTCTGCTTAACGGCCCGATCACCCCTGGACACTGCCTGCTTAACGGCCCAATTCACACCTCCCCTCTCACGCTCAAAGCAACACGTACCCCCCCTCAGCTACCCCCCATCGTCACGGCAGATCAAGTCAGAGGACAACTGAAGAAACTCCATCCCAGGAAAGCAGCCGGGCCCGACGGATTGTGTTAAAGCCTGTGCTGCAGAACTGGGAGAGCCACTGGAGCACATCTTCAACTGGAGTCTCCGTCTCGGGAGAGTCCCAGCACTGTGGAAGACATCATGTCTCATTCCTGTCCCCAAGAAACCACACCCAAGTGAGCTTAATGACTTCAGGCCAGTCACTCTCACATCACACCTGATGAAGACCATGGAGAGACTGGTTCTGGGGATACTTAGGCCACAGGTGCGCCATGCACTAGACCCATTACAGTTTGCTTATCAGGAGAAAGTGGGCGTCGACAATGCCATCTCATACCTCCTACACAGGACACACACTCACCTGGACAAGGAGAAAAGTGCTGTTTTCTTTGACTTCTCCAGTGCTTTTAACACCATCCAACCCCCCAGACTGAGTGACAAGCTCCTGAAGATGGGTGTGGATGCCCACCTGGTATCCTGGATTGCAGACTACCTGACGGAGCGGCCACAGTTCGTCAGACTGAAGGACTGCCTCTCTGATACTGTCATCAGCAGCACCGGAGCTCCACAGGGAACAGTGCTCTCTGTACACACCCTGTACACATCTGACTTCTGACACGGAGTCATGCCACATGCTGACGTTTTCAGATGATACTGCAATTGTTGGTTGTATCAGGAATGGGCAGGAGGAGGAATACAGGAGCCTGGTGGAGGACTTTGTGCAATGGTGCAGACTCAACCACCTACAACTCAACACTGCCAAGACCAAGGAGATGGTGGTGGACTTCAGGAGGTCCAAGCCCACCCTGGTGCCAGTAACCATATAGGGGGTTAATGTGGAGGTGGTGAAAACATACAAGTACCTGGGAATACATCTGGACGATAAACTGGACTGGTCAGTCATCACAGAAGCACTCTACAAGAAGGGGCAGAGCAGGTTGTACTTCCTGAGGAGGCTGCGGTCCTTCAACGTCTGCAGCAAGCTTCTCTGGATGTTTTACCAGTCTGTTGATGCCAGCGTCCACTTCTATGCAGTGGCATGCTGGGGAGGAAGCACTAAGAAGAGGGATGCTGGGCGACTGGACAGGCTGGTAAGGAAAGCTGGATCTGTTGTGGGAGCTGAACTGGAGTGCATCACTTCAGTATCAGACAAAAGGACCCTGAACAAGCTACTCAACATCCTGGACAATGACTGTCATCCACTCCACAGCTCCATCATGCAGCAGAAGAGCTTGATCAGCTGGGGACTATGCTCCCTGACATGCACAACAGACAGACTTAGGAAGTCATTTGTACCCAGGGCCATACAACTCTACAATGCTTCACTGAAAGGAAAAGGAGAGTTGGCCTTCTCTGCATAGTCTATCTGCACCTGAACACTCTTATACATTTACATGACATTTTTCTACAATACTGTGTATTGTTGACACTGACTAGGGACCCTACTGGCTACATTAGCCCACATGCACAACTCCTCCTCACACTGTAACTTCATACTTGACCTGATTGATGCATGAACCTGTATATGACTTATATAGACTTATCCTTGCACTGATGCTATAATTTTATATTACTAGGCTATTTTTAATTTTATCTTATTGTCCATATACTTTTTATGGACAATAAGTCCATATACTAAATTGCTATGCTGATATTTTTGTATTGTCCATTTTACATATGCACATATTTATTGCTGGTCAATAGACTTTTAACCTTGCACTGTTGCACTACCAGACTCATTTGCACAACTACCTTGATACACACCCCATACTGTACCTCAGTACATTCATGCGCATCTCTACCCATAGTATTTGCATTTTACTGTTATTTTTAGCAATGTTGATCTAGTCATGTTGTTTTGTTGATCTGCTTCTTATCATCATGTGTACACTGTAGTATATGTTGAGTGTGATTTGTTTAAGCTGCTGGGACCTTGAATTTCCCCTTGGGGATCAATAAAGTATCTATCTATCTATGGAACAAAATAACGTAATTTAATTACAAAATAAAAGTAACAGTAATCAGTTACAGTTACATTTAAGGAAATATTCTGAATTACATTTCAAGTTACATATCTTCTGCAGGGAAACATTTGTCGTCATGTTTGAATTGGCAACTCCAGCCACTTTACTAAGCAGTCTGCACTTGCGATGATGACTGCAATGTCAGATAGAAACTCAGTATTGGCTTAGCCAGGGGCGGTTCTAGGCATTTTGGGGCCCTAAGCTAAATATGGGCATGGGGCCCTCAAAAGTCATTCTTGAAACACACACATACACAGAATAAGGGCCACCCTGCACGGCACCTGTTATCTATCCTTGCTGCAAATTGAGAAAAAAAGAATGTGCCCCAAAAAAACTGCGATGCGGTAACCACGGACAGAATCACGGAATCTTGTTATAAAAACGGAATTGAGTTCCGGTTTGGCAATGGCGGAGTAAGCGGCTGCTCGGAACAGCTCTGTCTGTATTCGAAATTAATTCGGCTCTTTCGAACTTGTGAGATATTTTAGGTTCGTGGGATCATTCCTATAGGTTTCTAACATATTTGTTGAACTTCGCCTACGGCAAAGATGGTCAAAACGGGAAAGCAGCAAGGTAAAAAGCCTGAAAGTGAAAATGAGCTAGCATCGAACTCGCCTAGCAAGGCTGATGACGGCACCCCGGTGTCCTTAGCAGATATAAAGACTTTGCTTGCTGGCATGGAAGAACGAATTATAACAAATCTGACAACACAAATTTCTTCCAATCATACGAATATCGCTAAACACGAACAGGCAATCCAGTGCATTGAGAACTCAATGAATGACTTTCAGGATAGAATAACTACACTGGAATCTACTGCTGGCTATCTTACCAAGGAGAATGAGCAGCTAAAGCTAAAACTGGATGACTTGGAGAATAGATCCAGTAGGTGCAACATACGTATTACAGGCATACCAGAAGGAGAGGAAGGGGTGAAGCCTACATCTTTCATCGAATCATGTCTTCAAGAAATATTCGGGGCTGGTGCCTTTTCTCGTCCCGTGGTCGTAGATAGAGCACACAGACTAGCTATCCAGAGAAGACGAGAGGGCGCACCACGTCCCTTCATAGCATGTCTGCATCATTTCCAGATGAAGCAGCAAATTATGCAGCTTGCCCGTGAGAGGGGATCACTGGATTACAAGGGATCAGAGGTCCACATCTTCGGAGACTACAGTGCGGAGGTAGCAAGGAAGCGAGCCGCCTTCACCCCGATAAAAGTCCAGCTGAGAAAAGCTGGGTTACGCTTCAGTCTACTCTTCCCTGCTAAACTTCGTGTGACCGTCAACGGTGCCAAACATGAGTTCAGCACACCAGCCGAAGCCGCTGCCTTTCTGGAAGCTAGACAATCGCCACTACAGGAATGATGCTGCCACCAAGACTATTTCTAAAGCTTATAGGACTGTTGGGACTGTTCGGTGAGTGCTCAAAGCGCTTACGGTAACGTTACCTAAATTACAACCATCTTGTCGTAGGTGTATTCTAATATTCTCTTTTTTCCATGCTGCATTATAGGCTAAAGTTAAGAGTTCAGGAATTGCGTTGTGAACGTTTATGCAAGTTCGTTTGAAATTGGTTTGAATGGTTTTGGTTAGGCCTACCATGTATGGACTATTTTTGCTCTACTTGAATTGCTTCTAGAAGCCTGCTTTTGTGGAATAGACCAGGGTCACAGTTTACAATCTGCAGGACTACGGTAGCCTATACTGTCAGATATCTTACAAATGAAGGAATAGCAGTCTTAAACAAATGTTGGCTACTTTTATTTGGCTGTAATTATTACTATTATTATCAGCCTACTTGTTTTTCCTCCCTTTTCTCTTCCTTCAAACTTCTTCTGCAACTAAAGATTTGACCCATATTTAACTAGATCATTAGGTGAACTGATGACAATTGGATAGACCCACATGCTTTTTTGTCTTCACATCCTTGCCAGCTTGATATACAGCTTGCAGCCTATAGGACAATGTTCATGTTATTGATAGGCTATTCTGAGACCTATAGGGTAATAGTTTACTAAACAATTTCCTTTTTTTTTTTCATTGACAGAGTTAACAGTAAGAGTGCAATGCGCCTAGCAGTAAGCACAAGTGCAAAAGGGTCATTGGGATGGGTTGGGGCTCACAGGTGCATTGTTTATTCTCCTTTTTTCTTTCTTTTTTTTTTTCTCCTGGGTTTTTTTTTTTTTCTCTTCTCTTTTTTCCCTTATATTTTCCCTCCCTCCATATCCCATTGCTGCCTCTGCTCCTCTTATTATCTTGCCTTAGATCACAATGACGAGTAGTTCTATTAAGGTCATAGGCAACCCTGTTAAATTCATATCTTGGAATGTTAAAGGGGTCAATAACCCAATTAAAAGACGTAGAGTCATGTCCCATCTCCAACAGTTGAAGGCAGACATAGCGTTCCTTCAAGAAACCCACCTTTGTAATAGCAGTGTTGTTTGTCTGAAACAGTATTGGGTTGGTCAAGTGTTCCACTCCACATTTAATGCAAAAGCCAGAGGTGTGGCCATTTTAATAAATAAAAACATCTCTTTTCAGTCCAAGAAGATAATTAATGATCCTAATGGTCGATACATCATAGTGGTTGGGCAACTTTTTGCTAATCCCATCATTCTAGTTAACATATATGCACCCAACTTTGATGATGCCCAATTTTTTGAGAAAATATTTTCTTCTATTCCTAATATGGACAATAATCTCCTTTTGATAGGGGATTTTAACCTTGTATTGAATGTCATTTTGGATAGGTCGTCTAACAATGCCCAAAATCCTTCTAGATCTGCTGGAGTGGTGAAGAACTTCATGAATCAGTGTGGCCTCTCAGATGTGTGGAGGTTTCAGTATCCTAATACCAGAACATATTCATTTTTCTCTAACGCACATCACACTTACACCCGTATTGATTATTTTCTACTAGATAATAGGCTGTTACCTAACATCAGAGCTATTTCATACAATGGCATTGTTATTTCTGATCACAGTGCTATTGTGCTTGACTTGGATATTCCAAACCGCCCACCTGTTTACAGGATTTGGAGACTGAACTCTCTACTATTAGCAGATGACACATTTGTAGAACTAATCTCAAATCAGATTACATTTTTCCTAGAAACAAATACCTCCCCAGAGATCTCACATGCAACACTGTGGGAAACACTTAAAGTATATATAAGAGGTCAAATTATAGCATACTCAGCTAGAGTCAAAAAAGAAAAAAGTTTAAAATTAACAGAGATCTCACAACAAATTATTGATATAGACTCAGTATATGCCCATTCCCCAGATCCAGATCTTTATAAAGAACGTTTAAAGCTACAATCCGAACTCAATCTTCTTTCCACTGATGAGGCTACACGTCTTATTTTGAAATCTAGACATGATGTCTATGAGCATGGGGACAAAGCGAGTAGATTACTAGCGTGTCAAGCTAGACAAGTAGCTGCCTCCCGCTCCATCACAAAAATCCAGTCACACACAGGGGAGATCTTGACAGATCATAATGACATAAACAAAGCATTTCAGGACTTTTACAGGAACCTTTATGCTTCAGAATGTAGGGATGAGGAACTATTAAGTACATTCTTTGAAAACCTTACTGTCCCAACTGTGTCAGAGGAACAAAATAGTAATCTGAGTGTAGACATTTCGACCTCTGAGATAATTACAGCCATTACATCAATGCAAAATAACAAATCCCCTGGTCCTGATGGATACACAGTCGAATTCTATAAAAAGTTTTCCCATCAACTGGCACCAATTCTGCAGGCAATGTACAAAGAGGCACTTTCCTCAGGGAGCCTGCCTATGACGCTGAGGCAGGCCTCTATTACACTGTTGGCAAAAAAGGATAGAGATCCATTGCAGTGCACATCTTACCGACCGATCTCTTTGTTAAATGTTGACTTCAAAGTGCTTTCCAAAGTTTTGGCAAAGCGTTAGGAGAATGTTGTCCCAGACGTGGTGTCACCAGACCAAACAGGCTTTGTTCAAGGCAGACATTCATACTCAAATTTAAGGAAATTATTTAATATTGTCCACTCAGCTGGGTCAAAGTGCCCAGTAGTAGTAATTTCTCTTGACGCTGAGAAGGCCTTTGACCGGGTTGAGTGGCGATACCTATTCTTCACACTCAAGAAATTTGGCTTTGGGGATGGATTTATCTGTTGTTATTAAGTTGCTTTATTCTGCACCGTTAGCATCTGTTATTTCCAATAGCATGCAGTCTGGTTACTTTGCCCTAGGAAGAGGGACGAGACAAGGATGCCCCCTTTCCCCACTCCTATTTGCGCTGGCTATAGAGCCCCTAGCGATAACGCTCCGACTTTGCAAAGACTTTAAAGGGGTGCAGCGGAGAGGACAAGAGTTTAAAGTTTCTCTATATGCAGATGATCTGCTTTTATATGTATCCAATCCAGATTTATCACTCCCCTACATTCTAGATATCCTAAATAAATTTGGGAGAATATCTGGTTATAAAATAAATCTACAAAAGAGTGAGCTCTTGCCTCTCAACTCAGTAGCGGCTGCACTCCCCTCTAACCTTTTCCCCTTTCGAAAGGTCCTGGATGGCTTCAGATATCTAGGTGTTGAGGTTACACTCAACTTTTCAACAACCTTCACAAAGAATTTCACTGCCCTTTTAAAAAAGTGTAAACAGGATATGAACCGCTGGGCCTCATTACCATTGTCATTAGCAGGACGAGTCAGTCTGGTTAAAATGATGATACTGCCAAAGTTTCTATATCTTTTTCAAAATGTCCCCATTTTAATTAAGAAGTCTTTTTTCAAAACACTAGATAAAACTATTATAGCATTTATTTGGGGGAATAAACCAAGTCGAATCAGCAAGACTATGCTCCAGAGATCAAAGCGCACTGGAGGTCTGGCGTTACCTAATTTTCTTTTCTATTGTAACCCTAAAAGTTGGGTGAGAGTGAAACTCCAGTTCTGACTGAGGCGTGGAACAAACGGGTTACAGTTGCTTTAGTTCAGTTTTTTTTATTCAGACTCAGAACAACTTGCATACAACTTCTAGACGATGTTTCTTCTCCTCACCTCCCTGCGTTCCCCCTCAAAACTCTCCCCAGGTAACTCATTCCCCAGAACCAATGTTCTTCAGGGCATTAACATAAAGTATAATGTTGCATACAAGAAAATACCAAGCATTCTCTTCAGAATAGCAAAAATAAAATAATACAAAATAAACTCAGACTTCCCCTACTACTGGAAGAAACGTCCTCGTTTCAGACTAGAAAACAAAACATTCATTTATCCCTTACAAAACATAACAGAAGAAGTTACCCAGTGTCTTGCTCACATATCACTCAAACTTCTGGCTACCCCAGGTAAACATGGTGATACAGTAGCTAGTTGAACCTAACAACTCAAACAGAAATCAAGCATAGTACTGTAGATCAAATAAAGATACGTGATACCTGTATCCGCGATCAGTGTGTGTGATTGTCCCCTACATCACAAAACTTCCAAACCTATCAGGTGGCCTAACCACCCGCCCCCTACGGGTAGTTTTAAGTGGGGTATCGAGTGCCAACGGCTCAACCTGCTCTAAAGCCTGCCTAGGTGGGGATCCGGCGGAGCTAGATGGGGGGGTAGAGTAAGGGGTGGAGTGTACAGAGACAGGAGGGCTCGGATGCATCTCACTGACACCCTCTGTTATATTAGCCTGAGCCTCAGTCTGACCAGGGACATAGGGTGAAAAAGGTGGTTTAAATGGCAAAGATCCTGACAATGCAGTTAAAGTGGATTGAGATAAATTTACCCCAGGATGGTCAGCATGTGGCTCAGATGATTGGGGACAAGTAGGCCTAGTTACTGGGTCTGTAAGGAGACCACTGAAGGGCTTGAGGCGATTGTGGTGGACCACCCACCTACGTGACTGAGGGGCTTTAGGATCTGTTATCTCATAAGTCACCCCTGGACTATCCCCTTTGTCAAAACGCTTCAAGATCTGATAGGGGCCCTTCCATCTCGGAGCTAGTTTGTTACGTTTCTGAGCAGGGTCATCCAAAAGAACCAAGTCCCCCTGTTGATGAGGATGAAATGACACCCTTTTATCATACTGTCCTTTCTGCCTCAATTTAGCAGCAACAGATCTATCTGTAGCATCACTAAAGACATGTGAAAGACGCATGCGGAGATCTCTTGCATAAGCCCCCGGTGTACTGGGGCCTGGAGCTGACAATGCAGGGCTCCAGTTTAAGGACACATGAACAGGTAGGTGTGGTTCCCTACCGTGAGCAAGGAAAAATGGAGAATAGCCAGTGCTTGAGTGCACACTTGAATTGTATGCTAGTTCTACCTGCGGCAAGTACCTATCCCATTCACCCCCACTTTGGTAAAGGTATTTAGCGAGCTGGTCCTTCAATGTCCTATTCAGTCTCTCAACCATGCCATCTGATTGGGCGTGATAAGGTGAGGTTCTGGTCTTTTCAATACCCAAGGATGTACAAAGGTGTTTGAATATGTCTGACTCAAATTGTCTTCCCTGATCAGTATGTATTGACTCTGACACCCCATGTTGACGGATATAGTGCTCAAAAAGGCACTGAGCAACCGTAGGTGCTTGTTGATCTTTCATAGGATATAAATTAGCAAAACGAGTGAAAAAGTCTACCACAGCTAAGATGTACCTGTTCCCTTGCGTAGACTCCTGAAGCTCTGTTATGTCCGCCGCAATTCTCTGAAACGGTCTTTCAGCATGAATGGACTGCAACGGAGCCCTTTCATGTGGTGTGGAAGAGCTGCGGGACTGACATGGTAAGCACTCCGTGCAGAATTTGTGAATGTCTTTTGACATATAAGGCCAATAACAGATCTGTCTCGCTCTCAACAGGGTACGTTCCGCACCCAAGTGTCCACAAAACTGGTCACCATGCAACCATTTCAAAGTTATGGGAATTAGGGCCTCTGGAAGTACAACCTGATATGAGTGGGGCAAATGTGGCGATGTTCTCACCACACGACACAAAATGCCATTATGAACCACTAATTTAGGAAATTCATGCCACAACTTCCGCAGTACAGGTGACGATTGTCTTAGCTGGCCTAAGGGTGGTCTATGTCTATTCTTCTGTAACCAAGACAGAGTCGTGCGAAGACTGACATCTGCCTGTTGTTGGGCTTGTAGCTCTCCCAAATCAATGGCTAGTGTAGACTGGGTGTCAGGTAAGCTAGGGGGCAGGTTGCTCTGCTGTTCATTCTTAGAGGGGGCAGTGATCGACGACACACCACTACCAAGGACACATTGAACCGCTGTAGTAACCCTCTCAGGTGATCTAGGCCTTCTGGACAATGAATCAGCATTGGCATGCTGCTTTCCCTCTCGGTGTATGACTAAGAAGTCGTAAACATCCAACTCAAGCAGCCAGCGTGCACGACGACCCGTGGGGTCATTATCCACTGTGGCTTTCCTCAAATTCAAAAGGGGTTTATGATCTGTGATAATTGTAAATGACGTGCCTGATACAAAATGTTTGAAATGGCGCACAGACCAAACTATAGCCAACTATAGCCCGTCATAGGTAGACCACTTCCTTTCGGCTGATGTCAATGTGTGACTCGCATATGCTATCACGCGTTCTTTCCTATCCTGACACTGAGCCAACACAGCACCTATACAGTCCTGAGATGCATCTGTGTATAACAAGAAAGGTTGTGTGAATACAGGATGAGCCACGATAGGAGGGCTGGTCAAGGCATGTTTGAGGGATTGAAAGGCATCATCACACTGAGTGGACCACTGGAACACTGCACCCTTTTGCGTTAGAGCATGAAGTGGGGCAGCTAGGACTGAGAAATTTTTAACAAATCTCCGGTAGTACGAACACAGACCCACAAACGCTCGCACCTCTGTAGTGGTCTGCGGTGTAGGCCAGCTACAAACTTTATCAAGGTTTTTGGCATCTGGTTGAAGACCTTCACTAGATACTACATGTCCTAGAAAAGACACTTCCTTGCATGCTAGATGGCATTTGCGGGGGTTTAACTTGAGCCCAGCTGAACGGAAACGTCTGAAAACTTCCTCCAGACTACTCAAATGTTTAGAAAATGTTCTGCTAAACACTAGCACATCATCCAAATAAATGAGACACACTTTCCAGTGTAATCCTCTAAGAACTAGCTCCATGAGTCTTTGGAACGTAGGGGGTGCATTTGTTAGACCCATGGGCATAACTTTGAACTGATACAAAGCACTGCCGGTGTTGAAAGCAGTTTTTTTCCTATCATGTTCCTCTAGCTCAACTTGCCAATATCCACTGACTAAATCAATGCTGCTGAACCAGCACGCCCCAGACAAACTATCCAAGGCATCAGCTGGACGTGGCAATGGGTACGAGTCTTTGACGGTGACGGAGTTCAATTTCCTGAAGTCTATGCAAAATCGATATGTGCCGTCCTTTTTTTTAACTAGCACCACAGGCGAAGCCCACGGGCTGCAACTTTCTTCGATTATATCTTGAGCAAGGAGCTTTTGGACTTGCCGGTCTATTTCTGATCTCAAGTGTGTAGATGTTCGGTAAGCTTGTTGTCTTATAGGTCGAGCATCACCTGTGCGTATGCTATGACGTACCCAGTTAGTACGGCCAAAATCATGTTCATGAGAACTAAACACATCAGAGTACTGACGGAGCAAACTCTCTAACTGCTGTATCTGCTCACTGTTCAGAGCTGTATGGTTGAACTCAACAGGCAGTTTGGCTGAGTGTGGCTCTGCATGGGACTGCACCTGAGCTACTGTAGCATCAATAACAGAAAACTCTTCTCCTTTCTGCTGAACTAGAGAATGAAAATCCCCAACTCTAGTGCTACCTGGTACATAACAATCATCTTGGGTTGGATTCATGACACGAATCCAGGCTACACCTTTTGTAACAGGGGTAACCGAACGTGCCACAAAGAGACCTGAGAATGTAACGGAATCAGGCTCTAGAACCCCCGTGTAATTACAGAAGAGCTCTGGCTCACCTACAGAAGGCTGAATTTTTGCTAATACATTCATTTCAGACATGGCAGGTACCGTGAGGGAGGCTAACGTAATTGCACTACATTTCAATGGGGCCTTTTGTGATGCACATAAAAGTGGTACTGACCAATTCCACAAACTTAAACTATTCTCTCGCAGATTCACGATGGCATGGTGTTTGCATAGGAAATCCCAGCCCAGTATAGCTGCCTGAGAGGAATTCCTGACTACATGAACACTGTGATTAAAAACCTCCTGACCTAGTCTGATGGAAATGGTAAGCATACCAAGAGTGTCAAGATATTCACCAGTGACAGATTTAGCTAAAATGTAAGACTTCTGCATAGGTTTTCTCATCAGAGAGGGAATAGACATTCTCAAAAATTCACTAATCAAAGATATTTCTGAACCTGTGTCCATGAATACGTCAACAGCAGTGTTCTCAATGACAGCAAAAACAAATGGAGTAGGACTGTTGTTAGGTGTTACCAGTTCAGTTTGTTGTTTGGGCCCTTCCTGAACAGCAGCAGACACTTGGGCCTCAGTACCTGCTACCATTCGTTTCCCTGTAGCTCGCGGTCTTCCACCGTAAAGCTGACGTGGTGTTGTTCATAGGATGGTTCTCGTCGATCTCTGGAACCTGCTGGGCTGTATTCTCTGCGACTCAATGACCCCCTGGAGTACCCTGATGCCTCTAGCCGTGCAGGACGATGTGGTGATGAGCTGCTATAATGACGGTAATCAGGGCTCTGATGGAGGTAGTAGCCGTCCCGGCTACTGGAGAAACGCTGATGTCCGTGATGTGGCGAAGATGGGGGTGAGCTGTTGTAACGTCGTCCTCTTTGGTCTGGAGATTGGTGGCGCTGAGCATACCCCTTATCCTCTGGCGTGAAGCCACGCCTTGATGACCTAGGATAATGTTGAGATCTCTGCGGTGATGCATGCGGGGAGAAGCGTGAAACGGGTCTTCTCTGCCGATAAGGGGACCAATCTGGTGAGCGCTGGCGCTGTCTGTAGTCCTCATGACTGGATGGTGAAGACTTGTGACGGTTTAAGTTGGTCACTGCCAATTTCAAGTTCTGGACCTCTGCTGACAGTTTTTTTATGGCTGACAGGACATCAGGGGTTTGGTCTGAGGATGCCTCTGCTGTGGTTGACACCATTGCTGTGAGGTGCGCCACTGGTTGCAAAACGGCATTAGAACTTGGAGTAGTAGTAGGTACAGTCTGTGGCTGTGCTAATCGAAGAGCCTCTTGTGCTCGCTCCCACTTACACGCCACTGCAAGGGCCTCCTCCAATGTGGTAGCCCCATGTTCATGGCACTTAACTTGCAAAACAGGGTCTAACCCAGCGACAAATCGACGGAACCGTTCCATAGCTATGGCTGGATTCCCATAATTGGGAAATGCTTCAAAAACTAGCCTAGTTATCTCTGCAGCAAAAACTTCCAGTGGCTCCTTAGGCATGCGTTGTCGAGCGTTAACAAAAGTCTGAAAATGTTGCAAAAACTGCTTGCCGCCAAAAACATCCGTCAGTTTAGAAACACACGCATCATAGTCCGTCTGTGTGGCAGGCGGCAGTGATAACCAGTATGCTAAGGCATCGCCACTTAGCCTAGTTGGTAAAATAGTGGCTAAATCCTGTTGCTGAGACGCAGGGCACGCCCGTACAGCGAGCTCTAACCTGGCTTTCCACAGAGAAAAACTTTCTTTATCCTTACCATCGCCATGGAAGCACGGAGGAAGTTCGACCTTGTAATGAATTACCCGGGAGGTATGCTGGTCTCCAGCAGAAGGCCCATCCCGCCTAACATTAGCAGCGTCCTCGCTCCTACTTGCTTCAGTTGTAGATGCATTTAGCGCGGGAGACAGCACAACTTCCTCATCAGAGCTCATGGTTCGTTGCCTGAAATCAAAACTAGCAGCTGATAAACGTTGTGGCTTGCATAAACATCCAACGAATAGCAATGTCCATCCGTGCAAAGATGCACTCCCCGTTCAGCTCAGCTAGCAGCTGCAAACTATCCCACTGTTCAGCCGGAAAAAAAACGAATCTCGTATAACAACGAAAACACCGCTGCCACCAGTCTGTAACCCTAAAAGTTGGGTGAGAGTGAAACTCCAGTTCTGACTGAGGCGTGGAACAAACGGGTTACAGTTGCTTTAGTTCAGTTTTTTTTATTCAGACTCAGAACAACTTGCATACAACTTCTAGATGATGTTTCTTCTCCTCACCTCCCTGCGTTCCCCCTCAAAACTCTCCCCAGGTAACTCATTCCCCGGAACCAATGTTCTTCAGGGCATTAACATAAAGTATAATGTTGCATACAAGAAAATACCAAGCATTCTCTTCAGAATAGCAAAAATAAAATAATACAAAATAAACTCTGTTACACTATTATTGGGCATGTAATATTCAGAAATTAATCCATTGGGTGGAAGATATACCCATACCTAACAAGGCAGACTGGGTGCAACTTGAACTAGCATCATGTCACACACTTAATTCACTAGTGTGTTCATGTTTGCCTGTGCTTAGCAGTAATTTGAGTTCAAATGTAATTGTTAACAACTCAATACGAATTTGGGCACAATTCAGGAGACATTTTGGATTCCAAGGAGCTTCCGCTCTTTCTCCTGTTACATCAAACCATATGTTCACCCCTTCATGTATAGACCCAGCATTTAATTTGTGGTTTAACAAAGGGATTAAAACAATCCATAACCTGTATATAGAAGATGTATTTGCCTCTTTTTTTCAACTGTCTCAAGCCTATGATTTACCCAAAACACATTTTTTTCGTTACCTCCAGATTAGAAGCTTTGTGAGGAACACATTTAGCTCTTTTCCACAGAAACCACCGAAGACACAGTATGACTCCATTCTAGAGCTGAACTCAAACTGGAAAGGACTAGTATCAAGAATTTACGAGTCTCTTAGCACCATCAATCCACACTCAACTGAACATCTAAAAAGGGCGTGGGACAGTGATCTGGGAGTAGTCTTGACAGAAGGTGAATGGGAATCAATCTTAGACCTGGTTCATACATCATCTACATCTGCCCTACATGGGTTAATGCAACTGAAAGTAGTGCTTAGGGTTCATTTAACCAATGCTAGACTGGCAAGAATCTATCCAAGCGTTAAGCCACTCTGCCCTAGATGTGGAGGTCAGCCAGCGGATTTAATACATATGTTTTGGCTATGCCCAAACCTTTCTTCCTTCTGGCTAGGTATTTTTAATGCTTTTAGTGAGATGTTTGGTATAAAATTTGACCCTAACCCTCTCTGTGCCCTCTTTGGACTAATACCAGTGGAATACAGTCATGTTTTACCAAATAAAGCCTATGTAGTCATAGCTTTCTCAACACTTCTTGAAAGACGTTTGATTCTTTTAAAATGGAAGCAACAGGCTCCCCCATCCTTCACGAAGTGGATCAAAGATGTGTTGTACTTTTTGAAGTTGGAGCAAATTAAGTACACATTAAAAGGATCTTCACAAACTTTTGAAAAAACTTGGAGACCTTTTTTTGACTATTATGACTCCTTACAAGAACCTCTTGATGTAGAATAATACAACACTGAACCTCTTCATTTCTTTTATATAGAAAATGCTCTTGATGTAGAATAATACAACACTGAACCTCTTCATTTCTCTCATATAGAAAATGTAACAGAGAGCAGCAACCCGCTGATCATCCGCTTTCACTTTGTTTCTCTTCGTGCAAAGCGTCTGAGAACCAGCCATAGGCATTCGTTTTCATGACGGTGGGCGGGATACTTTCTGCTTCAACCAATGGCTACTGCTTGGTCGTGACGTATGCTATTTCAAATTGGGCGCTAGAGTTTAACGTCATCGCCTTTACCCCCCCGATCTGTTCGCTGATTCGCCGACACGATTTCTTGTCGGAGAAAACCAAAGCTTATCGTGAGTTCCACTAGTATGTAGGTTAATGAAATTAACCGTTACCACTAGGCGGCGTTAGCCTGGCTACGGTTTCTCCTCCACCACGCAAACATTTTCCTCAGAGGTCGAGGTTGTTACAGCAGGCTCAGGCCTCTTCAGAAATTAACTTATTTTAGGCAGTGTGGCTGCATTTTTTTTTCTTTTCTGCACGTTTTTTCCTCTTAGTACAACCGCTGTCATAACTTCATTGCATCTTGACTTGTTCACTGTCAGTTTTGAATTCTTGAAGTTCGCGCTCCCGCACAGATTCTACCTCAACTCGTCATGGACTAGTCCAATGTGGAGCAACCAAGGTGTGTGTGTTAGGAAATATACTATATAGACGTTAATTCGATATTCTGATGCTAGTTTGGTTTTCCAATTTATATAGCTGGCTAATTAAAATCAGTGAAAAAATTTAAATTACATTGTTTGGTGTTCACCTAAGTGGCAGGGCTGACTGTTGGGGGCCCCCTAAACTCTGGGGGCCCTAGGCGACTGCCTTGGTTTGCCTAATGGTAAGTCCGCCCCTGGGCTTAGCCCAGGGATGGTCAACCAGTCACATTTTTACTGCGTTACCGCACACATTAATACCACCCCTTTCTCTCACCCACACCCACCCACCATGACAGAATGATTTGCGATTATGTTCAACAAAAAACTCTAAACTCCCCCATTTCAAACGTCCTGTGTTTATCTTAATATTTTCGCTTTGCTGTGCATTTATGAAGCAAACACACACACATACACAAACAAAAACGCAAACACAAAACAATATGAATGCAAGAGCCGCAACCCAGATAGCAGTTGATTCTGGGACTCTGCATTCGAATGCAAAATTGTTAAACTGTCACCTCTGTTTACTCCCGTGATGGAGAGGCTGAGCCATAGGCGGGAAACGCAATCAAAGTTGATGTGCATTCGGAAGCGCGATTTATTTTTTCTTCCATTTGAGAAAAAGCTTAAGATCTACTGTTGCTGGTGGCCACTGTCCCTGACTATATGGTGAGGTAAACTTATACTTAAACTATATTAAACTTCTTGAACTATATTAGAATGAAAGCAATTATTTTGCTATCGTGATGTTTGTGACTTGTTGTAATATTTACACTTGTTGGTACACTTACACTGGATTTAATAGCTAAAGTTACCATTTTAACTACGACAGGGTTAATGCCCTGAAATATAGTTCAAGTTTTTTTTTTCTCGTCTACGATTTTTTCCATAACCCTTACATTTCCCAAGTTTGCCAGTTACTTGAGGGCTAGTGTCCTGGAGGAACTTTTTAAAATACCTTGCTCGAGTGTTGAAACCACGATTTCCAGTTAACTAGCATGTTAGCTTGCTATCTTTACCGTTGCCCCCGCTGGCCACTATGTAAGGGATAACGGCGGTCGTTATCCCTTTAATCTGCCGTTCATTTTAACTCATATTTATTTAGAATATTTCATTAGACTTTAAATAAAAATCTTATTTAGTCTACAAGTACTGTAGCCTACCGTTACTAAGTTAGGCTACAGTTAAACTGGTCTTCAGCTTCACTGTATAAAGACACTGAACTTGGAGTTGGATATCTTTTTTACACTCCTAAAATTGAAAGGGAAAGGGTAAATACATTCGTTTTTGTTCTGAACTCTTTAGCCCCTAGCTTGGTGTTTCGAACTATTTAGTGGAAAGGTGTTTAAATTGTGTTTGTATCTTAACTTGTATCCTAACGCGAATTAGCACATTATCCATTCATTATAATGAATGAAATTGCGAATGTCACGTCTTGTAATTGTATCTAGTCTTTAAACGCACGTAAATAAAAATCAGACAACTTGGTTAAGATGTTAAGAGTCTGAACTCATAGCCCCTAGATTGCCGTTTCGAAATATTAAGTGTAAATCTGATTAGTGTTTATATCCTGACTGCGAATTGAAATGAAGAAATTCGACTTTGTCACCTTACTTTTTTTGATAGTGTTGTTATGTACAGTAAAAGGAAGCATAAATGTTTTTGTAATGTATATTAGGTGCCTGATATTGAATGCAATGACGTTTGACTTCTATATTGTGTAATGAACGTTAAAAACATCTTCACAGAGAGTATTACAACGTGTCATGTAGCCCCAGCCTCTTGTTCAACTGCACCACCACACCTACCCAGCATCAGGCCAGGGAAAGTGACCAAGTGGGACAAAGCGTGGGTGACCTCCCTACCGCCACCAGGACAGGATGGTCCAGGGCCCTTTCAAGACCAGCCACTGGTGCGCTCACACGCCAGGAGTGGACAGTGTGATGCTGTAAGCTGTTGTGACACATTCATTTTTGTGGTTCCTACCCTGCCAGCCAAACACACTAACAGACTCTGTGTATCTCTCTCCCCCTCTTTCTATCTGTGTCTTTCTTTCCCTGTGGTCAGCGCCATCCTGGGCCAGGGGCGGGAGCGGTGCAGTCTCCAAAGGCTGAAGGCACCTGTGCTTTACGGAGCCAACGGACCCTCATGCAATGGTCAGACATGACCCTAATAAGTACAGTGTCTGTGGTATGTAAATGTGTGTGTGTCATACTAATCTGTACTCTGTTCTTGTGCTTTGTTTTTTTACTTCACAGGCACAGCACATCCACCCCACCCCCCAAATAGCAGCGGAGCCTTTGCCTGCCCCTCAAACTCTGGGTCGTCCAGAGCAGCCAGCCAGCCTCTCCAGCACCGTCTGCCCGCCGATGCTTTTGGTGTGGCTGCCACCATCAGAGGGACGCCTGCCCCAGAACTGCACAACCTCATCGTTGCCCATGGTGCCATTGCATCCTCCTCATTTTCAGCCTCTGCCAACACAACCACAACCTCCACCACCACCACAACCACCACCACCCTGTCCTTCAGCACTAATGCCACCACCCTGTCCCCTCCTCTACCACCACCACCCTGCCCCCTCATCTACCACCACCACACTGTCCCCTCCTCTAACCACCACCACCCTGTCCTTCAGCGTTAATGCTGCCCCCTCCTCTGCCACCACCTCCGCCTCTTCTGCTGCAGACATCCCCAGGACAAAACGGAACGTCTCCCACTTCACCTGCTGGCACTGTGGCCACCTACAAATGGTACCTCTCCATTCCCCTTATTTTAAGACACTTCTTCACTCCATAAACACTTTCATTGCACTCTGTATTTCTGTTTTTTCACTCTGTATACGTGCCCACTTCCAAGAATGTCTTCACATTATGTATAAATATGAGATATAGTTATGTATAGTTCAAAGATAAAGTACTTTGTTATATTTTGGTGCACAGCTGTGCCTCTGGCGTTTATTTAATGTTTACAGACCACAATGACCACATATGGGTTGCATTATGGGTCTACATATTTTCCCTGCGTTTTTGTCCTTGGCCAATCACGTCCCTGATGTATGTAGTTAAAGGCGCTCTAAGCGATGCTGTTTCACGTCACTTCTTGTTGACGTTCGAAGTATTGTCAAACAAAACGGACGATAGCTCCAGAGAGGGTTCAAGCGTTATAAATTAGCTTACTCCTCCCCCTCCCTCCCATGCCTCCCAAAAGACTCATGAACCTTGTCGTTTATTGGCTGGAACACTGTTATGTTTCGTTTTCGTTTGTTATGCTAGGTTTGCCCACTGTGTTATGTTGCCGTTTGTGGAGCCTGGGCTGTCTACAGAGGCCGCGTTTTTTTACAGTGTGTTCAGGGGACAGGCAGCTAGCAGATTGTGAGGAGATGTTTGCTGTATGTAACAACACATGTTTTAGTCCTAAAAACGTGTCACATCGCTTAGAGCACCTTTAATTTAACCCTCTGTGTCGTAAAAGTAACAACATATTCATAATTTTATGTTTTATGCAATTAAAAGTATCAAACAAAAATCGAAAATCGCATCACAATATTTGTCAGAAAAACCGCAATTAGGTTTTTTTCTCAAAATCGTGCAACCCTATTATTTACACAGTAAAACATTCAGTCATTTTTTAGGCTATGGAATAATGCTGCCAAATTAGTGTAATTCAATTCAATTTTATTTATATAGCGAATTTTCACAAACACAAAGAGGCCCAATGAGCAACCGGGGCAAGGAAAAACTCCCAAGTAGCGTTTTTTCTTTTTACTTGTTATGGTAAAGGAAGAAACCTTGGGCAGTTCCGACGGCTCAAGGGGCTAACCCAACTGCCTAGGGCAGGTTTTCAGTCTCTCAGATGGTGAGTAGTCCACTATCATTCCACTAGATACACATTACAAGAAAATTTTGGTATAAATAAATAATATAGGAGTCCCATTATAATTCCAGGATATAGTCCCATGTCATTAGGCACAGTCAAGCCAGGGCCTGTTGGAGGCTGTCATGCCATGTCATCAATCATGTCAGGGTCATCTGTGAAGTTGAAGGCAGCCCGCCCAGGAAGCCAGAGATGCAGGATCAGGCAGTGGAAGGCAGGGGTGACCCTCATCAGGGAGGCAGTGGCATGGACCGTGGAGTGGGTTGAGGACCATCCAGGAGTGCTGCCGGATCACGTTGGAAAAAGGTCCCAGGAGAACCCAGGAGGCAAGAGGTGCAGGCTCAGGCAGTAGAAGGCAGTGATGAGTCACGGCAGGGTGGTAATGGCATGGAAAATCAGAGAGGAGATGAGTTAGAACAGTCTCCATCAGATTTCAGAGAATGTGAGTTATATTGCATGTGCAATCTTGTATAGATGTTGGCTAAGTGATGAGAGAGAAGTAAGTGGAGAGGAAAGAGAGAGGAGGAGAAAGAATAGTGAAAATTGTACGGCTTAACAGATAAGTGGATTGTGGCGGCATTAAACTATAGCAGCATAACTAAGGTATGATGTATAACAAGCCAACACCACCAAAGGAAATGGTAAGTGGCCTCCAAGCCCTGGACGAGAGCTTACAGCAGAGGCAGTCCTTTCCAATAATACCCTGAGGAGGTGTGGCTTACCATACACCATCCCTAACTAAAGGGGTCAGTAAATAGAAATGTTTTGAGTTTAGACTTCAAGGTGTTGAGAGTGTCCGCTTGGCGAATGTTAGAGGGGAGCTTGTTCCACAGGACAGGCGCACGATGGCAGAATGCTCTTCCTCCCATTGTGGATTCTGTGACCTTAGGGGTCTAGAAGGATGGTAGGGAACAAGTAAGTCTTTAATATATGCTGGAGCAAGGCCATTAGGGGCTTTGTATGCTAGGAGAAGTATTTTAAAATCAATTCGGCTTCTAACAGGAAGCTAATGTAAGGAAACAAGGATAGGTGTGATATGTTCATATTTATTTTTGTCCTAGTGAGTGTTCGTGCTGCAGCATTTTGTATTAGTTGAAGGTTTTTGATGCAGCTAGT